>JADBJO010028023.1:0-20608 GCA_016801955.1 Conus betulinus
TTTTTTTAGGATCTAGATGAATCTTCTGAGGACTCTCTGCTGCCACGCTCTCCACGAGTTTCTTTCTACTCTTTACCTTCGCCATTCTAGTACTAAATGCAGTGAGTTTGCTTTTCTTTTCTCGAGCTGAAGACGGTGTTCTACTAAATATTCTACATGATTTGCTGATTTTGCTTCAACAAATACTCATGGGAGTTTTTACTATAGCGGTTTGTTTGCAATAAGCCGTGATTCGCAAACACAGAGTTTCTCGTTACCTGTATGGGAAAGTTTTTTTTCACTCACGTTACAATCAGATATCAACGAAAGGCATTAATTACCCGTAAACAGAAACAGTTGCTGTGTTCAAGAGATGCTATCGTTAAAGAAAAGGAAATTCTGGCTTGACGATCATCATTTCGAAAATTTAGACTCCCTGTGCAAGACTAGACATGAGAAAAGAATGGGAAAACGTAGAATGGAGGGGGGAAAATAGCGAAGGCGATGGGAGGGGGTGTCATGAATACAAGAATACTGTAGAAGAAAATTATAGCAGGCTGAACAACGTCAGTGCCGCGGCTGCGTCACTTTCTGCGTGTGAATTTATGCAAGCTGATAAGATTGAGACCAGAGGATGAACTGTGGTTAGTCTATTATTGCAGCACTAGCAGTACTTCTGGGTCTGTGATTATGATCCACTGTGAAAACAAGATAGAACCGATATAACCAAACATAACTAAATGATCGCAGGTTAGGATTGAAACCAGTCTAAGCACAGGTGATTCATTCATTTTGAAAGAAAAGTTCATCAGTGAGCATCAGTGATGTTCAACTTCATTCTTTCTGTTTCTGACGCTGTAGATCTACCATAGCTTACTAATGAAGGCTGTCATCCCACGGTGATATCCCAGTAGCACTAAATTTTCAGGTGTGTGTGTTGTGTGTGTGTGTGTGGTGTGTGTGTGTGTGTGTGTGTGTGTGTGTGTGTGTGTTTAATGGCATACTGATCATGTTAAGAGAGATAATCAATGCGTCTTTGAGAAGCTAGTGATCAGTTAACAGTTCTAAGTAGTTAGTTACATGGTTATCGATAAGCAGAAGTAAGGGGCTAGTTTATGATAAAAAAAAGATGATCAATCAGTGAAGCTGACTGGTCAGTTTATAACGAAAAAATGATCAATCAGTAAAGCTAAGTTGATAGCTTATAGTGAAGAATTTGTGAACGGTTAGCGGAGCTAGGTGGTCAGTTTAGGAATACTTGATGATCATTTAGCAAAACTAAGTGGTCAGTTTTATGAAGAATTGATGATCATTTAGTAAAACTAGGCGGCCAGTTTGATGACGACGTGGCGATTAACAAGGAGAGCCGGGGGTCATGCTAACACGACTTAGTGATCAGTTAACAACAGAACTGGCGATCAGTTTACAATGATGAATGGTAATGGGCATGCAGAGGTAAGTGAGTAAACGAGTTCAGCCCGACAGACTAGAGCGGCCATGCCTGTAACTGCCATGGAACGGTTCCTGGTCCTTTGGGTCTGTGAAGCTGCTTTAACACTACAGACAGCTAAAGGCAACAGTGAGACAAGTGCTCTTGCTGGACATACTGACAACGTGGCTCTACCATTTCCTCACGGAAACCAAACAGAAAAGAGCGACATACAAGCGACACACACAGTAGCTGTGCCAGCCTACAACATCAGTTCATGTTTTTGTCGATCCACATTTGAAAAGAATTTCCATTATCGGTACTAATGGTCATGTATACTTCAAAGCCACCAAGCTGCGGAAGGATCAGATGCGTACATGTGCAGTTTCGCTTCAAGTTCCCAAGGACAAAATTGTCAAACTGCAAATAACGAAATGCAACGCATTTTTCCATTTCATCGCTATACTTTGTGACAAGGCCCAAAAACCGTGTTCTTATTCAACCAGCCACCCTTGCAACTTTGCACTGATCTACCCAGTTTATAGTATCATAAACGGACTGACGCTCCTTGCATTACACATCACCCAACACACTGGAACAGGCCAAGTCTCCTTCTTGTTCTCTGCTGTCTCCGAGTCTGAGAAACCTGGCCTTGAAGTCGTCTTTTTGTCTTTATCTGAGGGTAAGAAGAATCCATGTTTGCATTATTTTGTGGTTTAAAATTGCTGTATTCTTATGCGCTGGCTTCACGTAACAATGTAAGCCATGAGAATGTACTATTCGTGCATTCATGGCCATAACACTATGATGTCGAACACACACACACACACACACACACACACACACACACACACACACACACACACACACACACACACACACACACACACGCATATATATATATATATATATATATATATATATATATATATATATATATATATATATATATATATATGGGGGGGTGGGGGGCATAATTGTGTTCATGGTTTATTTTTTTTTCACTTTGAGAGCTGTAATGAATTTACAGATTCGAGTATAACTGAGATTGTCTGTGCGTTTCCATGCATGGTGCTTGTGTAATTGAAATGTTTGAGAAGAATTTAAGCTATGATAAATTTGAACGAATTATTTTTTTTTCAATGACACACTCAAATCAGAAGATTTAACTTGTCAGTGTTTGGTCCATCCCCTTGCATACTATCTTGTTCTGACTCGTCATGAAATTAATGGTCAGACAACCTGCGTAATCTTACTTGTTTTTAGCTTTTTGTGTTAGCTGTCTCAGTCTTAGTTTTAGTGTGCTTCTCGATTTGCATCAGTGATTTCTTTTTCATCTTTAAAAATGTCGCAAGACTAAGCAGAGGCGTGGAGTGAAGACCGCATGTCACTGGTCTTCTCTCTGTCATTGTCTGTCTACATCGAAGGTAAAGTGCGCGGTTGAGCTGGAATTAGGTTGTATCTGGGTTTCTGGATTATTCATTATTGGGTCACCAAGACAGCATACTAACAGCTTCTGAGAGACAAACCAGGACGCGGATTAGAAGCATCTGAAGTCTCTAGTGATGCAACTGCTGCTTTAAGAATTGTAACCTGTTTTTGCTGTAAACTTCAAAACATGATCCAGAACATTGTTGATTATAAAATCAACATTTGAATGCTACCTGTTCCACATCCTTATGATTGTGAACGTGATTTTGCTTGCGTCATTTCTCATATTTTACGCTGTCAAGCGGTTTGCACTCTAAAGCTTTATCAAGTGTTGGCAGAAGATATCCGCAAACAGGAGAGAGAGGTGCCGGAGTTTCATTTGAGAAAAGTATCTGTGCAGTTTTCCGAAATTTCATTAAACTGGGGAAGGGATTGTGGGGTGGGTGAGGGAAGGAGAGGCTTGGGAGGTGGTGTTCCAAATTCTTGTAAACATGGCGGAGAGGCGGAAGAGGCGGAGGGAACAAGAGAAGGAGGGTGGCAGTCGATGTACCATGACATGCTTTCCATATTTTGGGAGCTTCAAACATGAGAGGGAGGAGGAGCTATTCCTGATCTGGTGGGCGGTGTGGAAGGGAAGAGGGGGCGGTGCCCCTCAGCATCCCCATTTCTGACACCACTGTAATTTATTCATGGACAAAACATTCTGGTACCGTGTGATCATCTTTCCTTTCGCTGTTGTTTATAGGTCCGTCCTTTCCTCTGTTGCTATCTTGATAATCACTAATCGATACAAAGTATCCATTCATCAGTGAATGACGATCATGCATCATCCGTTCATGAGCAAATCCTTGTTTTAACAGCTCATTCACTATTGCCTCTACATAAGGTGCAGTGCAGTGGTCATTAATGACCGTTCCCTGCCCATGTCATTCAAACCCATTTCAGTGGAGATTTGTCGTTTTGAGAGAGAGATGACAATGACATGACAAGGACAATGCTTTGTTGACAATTGTTAAACAACCCTTATGCCAAGGGAGTGCATGTGCAATTTCCACTTAGTGTGCCAAACTCTGCCAGCAATGGGAATGCAAAGCAAAAACAAACAAACAAACAAACAAACAAAAACAAGCGTACACACAGAAAACAGTTGAACTGTACTAATAACTAGAACATGAAGGACCATTCATCAAACAATATTCTCATCACAGTGAATAACGTTTTGCATAATCATGTTCTACAAACACAGCCTATATATTAGTTCTTTTCCCGCCACAAACGTAGCAAATTGGTTTACAGTGTCTACATTTTCAGAGGACAAAATACCAAAGAGGTTTTCAGTTTGACCGAAAAAGGACTTAAAGGCAGAACAACCATCTCTAATTCTATTATACTCTGGGCATTTTGTAAAAACGAAGTGTTCCTCGTCTGCATTTTCGTTTGAGAGAGAGAGAGAGAGAGAGAGAGAGAGAGAGAGAGAGAGAGAGAGAGAGAGAGAGATTTACTCAGAATTTTTTTCCGTCGACAAGAACACAATCGCTTACATTCATTCATCTCTCTCTCTCTCTCTCTCTCTCTCTCTCTCTCTCTCTCTCTCTCTCTCTCTCTCTCTCTCTCTCTCTCTCTCTCTCACACACACACACACACACACACACACACACACACACACACACACACACACACACACACGCACGCACGCACGCACGCACGCACGCACGCACACACACACACACAAACACACACAGACACACACAGACACAAGCACACGCACAAACACACACACACACACACACACACACACACACACACACACACACACACACACACACATACACACACACACACATTCCCGCCCGCGCACGCACGCACACACACACACACACACACACACACACACACACACACACACACACACACGCACGCACGCACGCACGCACGCACACGCACACACACGCACGCACACACACGCACGCACGCACGCACGCACGCACGCACACACACACACACACACACACACACACACACACACACACACACACACACACACACACACACACACACATTTAAATCAAGACACGACTGTAAGACCGTAACGAATCTATGATTTCGAACAGACATTTGTTTTCTTCTAGCTGGTCCAAGACAAAGACTTATTCTGACTGTGCAGGCTATGTACAGACAACAGGCTGGACCGGCCATTCCACGTATCCACCTTGGGCGTGGGGCTGTGTCACTCTAACCACCACCTGCTAGCATCATCTTCGTCAGTTTCCTCAATGTTAACGTGGGGCGTCGCACTCTTTACGCTCTTTCTGGCCAGTGTGGATCACTCTGTTGTGAGCCCACTCCTCGCAAAATAGAAACACGTACGGCATTTATTTTTCCTAATAGTGCTGATGCTGAAAGCCAGGACCAAGATATCATTTTATCTTTACACCTCTCCAAAAGTACACTCTACAGTCAGCACTCTGGATTCAGAGCTCGGTTTTCATTTCATTCCGACAAGCTGAAGCCAAGACAGGTACCCGGGTCAGGGTCAAAGTGGAACTGTTCATCATCTGTGTGGCCTACCTTGGTCAGACACTTTTCCTTGTGACCTGATTCCTCAGTGCTTTTGAGTCTGAAGACGAAGCTCTGTGTCCCTACACAACTGACAAATGCGGCCTAAATAAGGTACATTTAACCTTTCAGCGCTTGTGTGTGTGTCATATCATTATGAACCGATGAACTTGAGGATGAAAAGCCTACTTTGTTTGCGTGTCTCAGTAAACAACATTCGCCAAACATTTTCAAAACTATTCCGCCTGATTTCGAAAACTAGTATCTGGTGTAAATTAAGACATCTGAAAAAGCAAATCTTATGCGCCGGCTTGCAGGGTTCTTGTACAAATATCTTGAAATAAGAAAAAGTAGCTAATTGCTAAAGACTTCATAGAGATGCGTTAAAACAAATATCTCCAGAATGTACCAGATGAATGTCTACACATGGAATGATAAACAGATTTTTTTTTGTCACATCCCTGCTATGTTTGTGTAAGAATGGTGTTAGTTTATTGCTTCCAATATGACTCCTTCTTTTTCCAAAATGACTTGTAATGTCATTCACCCTGTTACAGAGTCATTAAATGTTCGAGTTCGAGTGCTCTCTCTCTCTCTCTCTCTCTCTCTCTCTCTCTCTCTCTCTCTCTCTCTCTCTCTCTCTCTCTCTGTAGATAAAGTCCTTTCACAACTAAGTCTGGACTTAAAATCTAAATGAGAACATTCGTGCACGCTTGGAACAAGTTAGTTGGTGCCTGCTATGAGAATAGATCCTGGTGCTGAAAAGTGAACGATTATGGAAGAGAAATGGAATGCTATAAGAAAGTTCCTGTATCTTAGCGTCTTGGCTGTTTATATATATATATATATATATATATATATATATATATATATATATATATATATATATATATATATATATATATATATATATATATATATATATAAAGTTTTATCTTATTATTGTTTTCTTAAAAATACGTCTTCTCTGGTTTGATAACCAAATATTTGAACCGAATCCTCAAGTTGCTATTTATGTCAATTCTACTCCTAATATGTAAGGGTATAATTATACAAAGGGGGTTATCGTCCAACACAAACCATTTGAAAAGTTCGGTGTTAACTTTTTTGTGAAATAAACTTTATGTATTTTTCTTATTTACATTTACAGCCCATTTTATTCCATGGTAGAAAACTCGTGGAGAGCGTGGCAGCAGAGAGTCCTCAGAAGAGAGCCCCTTCAAGCAAGTGTTTCGGCCCTTACCTCCTGACATATGGCACCGTGAGCTCGATCATGATCAGATGCTTGGTTGACTGCGAGTGGACTGTTGTGTCTGGTCTCATGCCACTCTTGCTGATGATCTCTGGGTGACTATTCCATTCTGGGAGGTCTGCAGTGCACTCCCAGACATCTGCCCCGTCCAGCAGACTATGTTTGCATGTTCCGAGTGGCACTATTGTTCTTGGCCATGATTTGCTGCTTCATGCCGTGAAGAATGTTGCGGGTGCTTTTGGAGTCCTGATTTTTCCTTTTGTGGTGTTGGTACTAGCACAGACTGCTGGTACAATCCCTTTGAGCACATAGTTGTGCCTCCATGTGTACGTTCCTTGAGCCAGGGCTACATTATATGAGCTTAGGACACGCTCCACTGTTTGTTTTTCATGGCAGAGGGGGCATGCAGGATAATCTGTTTTCCCCCACTTCACCAGGTTTGCATTTGAGGGCAGAAGGTCATATGCAGATCTGAGAATGAGCTGATCCTGAGAGGGGTCATGTGCCAAATGTCATTCCAAGTGAGACTCCTTTGGAGTGCATTTCTCCCATCGTCCATTGCCCTTGCTGGCTCTGCTGGACTGCTTTTTGGAGTCCTTTTTGGTCTTCTTCTTTTCTCATCTCCTGAATCATCATGTCTCTTTTTGCCTTTTCCTTTGGCCTTTGACCACCATTCAGTTTTGGTCAACCCCAGTCCTTGTCTGTTGGTCTGTGAGCGTCCTGATATTTCTCTGATCTTTAGACTTTCTTTTGCAGAATCCAGTGCCTCTTGAACTTTCCTCTTTCTGCCTGTCTTCAGCTGGGGCTTGATAGCTTCTACCACCTTGTCTTCTGTCTTCCAGCATGCTTTGAAATCTGATCTTCCCTGCTTTTTGTATTCCTCCATGATGGATTTCAGCGGTAGTTTCAGCTTTGCTTGGTGATAGTACAGCGCTATGTCAGTGAGACTTGTTGATTTTGGCTTCCATTGCTCCACTATGCTGGTGCATGTTTCTTATATCATCATAGACCATAGGAGCTTTGGTATCAGCATGAACTGCAGACACCAGACCTTGTATTTGCCAGGGAGCCCACACTGGTCAATGGTCTCCAAGCCTTCTTCCGACATCTGTTTGGTTTCTTTTGCTCTTTGAGTGTCTTTCAGGGTATCATCATACCACCTTCCAATGCTCTTGACTGGCTCTCTGTGACTGTTAGAATGGCCTGGTTGGCAACACTGAAGACCACAGATTTGGCCACATTTCCTTTCCTCATTGACAGACTCCGTGATTTTCTTTGGCTTGAATTTCATTCTGGATGAGGCAACTATGTCGACTAGCCTCTCCAGCACATAACGTGTCTCGTCTTCGCTGGATGAAATCACTGAGGGGGTATCTTGTATCCATCGCCAAGGTCTGTTTGCCCTTGCGTTGCTTGTTGCTGCTTTCAAGAGGACTTCCAACACGAACAATATTGGCGAAATTGCACAGCCCTTGCAAGGCCCACTTTCAAGTTGATCCAATCTGTTGTATACTTCTCTTGGTAGAGAACCGCGTTGGAAAGCCCTTGAAGTACTTCATGAGCACGTCGCGGATGTTCTTTGGCACATGGTACATCTCAAGAGCCAACTGTACCATCTCATGGGGTACAGATTTATATACATTTGCCAGTTCAAACCACACTACGTCCAGGTCTCTCTTTTCTGTTTTTTTGCTCTTTGGATTGCATCCCAGATCATTGTGGCGTGTTCTACACAGCCAGCCACGCCTGGACTGACATATCCAAGTACTTTGTTTTCCATGAGGTATTTGGTCAGCCTTGCTGCCATGACAGAGAAGAAGATGTTTCCCTTCGACGCTCACTATCGATTTTGGCCTGAACTGACTGATGTCACTTGAGTTTTGCTCTTTGGGGTTGTATACACCATCTGCCGTCATCCACTGGCCGCTGATCTTCTGATTTCTCCAAGCTGATCTCAGCAGCCTGTGGAGCCACTCCAGCACCCTGGGACATTTCTTATACAGCTGGTAAGGCATTCCGTTTGGCCCTGGTGATGATTTGGCTCTGGCTTTGTCGACCATCTTCTTGATTTCCGCCAACGTTGGTGGCTATCATTGAACTGTTCCTCAGGGTTGGTTGGCCACACCAGACCTTGAATGTCGAGTGTCCTTTGCTCTAAAAGTCAGAGTATGTTTTCCTCAGATGCTGCTCAAGAACTCATTTGTCCACACTTACGGTCCCAGATTTCGGCTGCTCAAACAGTGTTCTGGCAGACTGGAAGGGGTCTCTGAAGAAACGCTCTTGGGTCTTCTTCTTTTTTTGTTCTTCTCTTCCTCGCAGATTCCGCTTTGCAGAGGGCGCTGTGTGTTTTGCTTTCAGGTCTTTCCAGAGTTTTTCCAAGCCTTTTAGCTGGCAGTGCGGTCTTCATTTGCTTCTTGAGGTTTTTCCTTTGTACCCTGATCTTGTCCATCTCTTCTTGGCGTCTGGATTTCTTTGGAGGTGTTTTCTCTTTGGGTAGTTTTGCTCCATAGGCGTCTCTACATGTGGCATACACAATGTCCCCACATGTGGCTAGTTTGTGTTTCAGGGTGCTTTTCCCTATCAATGCATCGAGTCTTTGGACGATTTTTACATCCAGTTCATGACTCCGGATGTCCCTCTGCTGCCCCATTTTTTTCCATCTTGGGACGAATCATGACTGGGATTCGAACCAATGACACTCCGGACATGCTCATTTTCAAGTCTCGCACTGTAACCACTGAGCCATTGGGGCACCTGATATTCAGTTCGTGTTGTAATTTTCTGGCAGTTTGAAAAGATGTTTTGTTTGTATATTTGTGAAGAGGTTTGTAAATCCGAACAGCCACATCATCAGCGCATTGTGCTACATATATCTTTGTTTTTTGATAAGCATTTTGTTAAATCATGAAGTAAAATACTAATCTGTGTAAGGATCATCATAGGTCCGTGGGAGATTCTTATATCCGCCCTAAAAGTAAACGTCCCCTAAAGCATGCATGTTGATATGTTGATGAAAAGTTATATAAATATATGCTACACCTGAAGTTTATTGCGCTCTGATTTACATCAAAACGTAGCAGCCCATACACTGTAACGTGTCTTCCTTATATCAAATGACGTAGCAGTTTTATCTTAATGAATTAATTAATTGGTGTTTTTTTTTCAACAAACCCTGTACTGTGTATACAATTGCCATGAATGTTTGCAGAAAGCTCCGAGGATCTCTCTCTCTCTCTCTCTCTCTCTCTCTCTCTCTCTCTCTCTCTCTCTCTCTCTCTCTCTCTCTCTCTCTCTGCGTCTGGGAGAAAGGAAGAAAAGGGTAAATACTGTCACATTTATTATGTACGGAATGAGTATCCATACACATGGTCCTTTTTTTAATAAACAGCAAGAAGCTGGAGGAAGGTGTTACCTGTTTGATGGACTACAGATATACAGTCCATGGATACATGCTGTCATGGCTTGTCGTAGACGTGGTTCTTTTCTCGTCAGTTTGGAGACGTATCAGGAATGGGTCGTCGTAAACGATCTTCTCCCAATATGCTGTTTCTAGTGCGCTTAATTGGCACTTCATAACACATACCTATATCGGTAAAGTCTACTCGAACGACAACTGCGACAGCTTCTCAAAATTCGATGTTGTTTTCTTTGCTTCTTTGTCTACGTATTTGTTTGTGTGTGTTTTCATTTCCATGACGCTCACTGCATTAAAGAAATAAAGGTAATGGGTACATACTAAATAGAAGGTTGTAAAAAATTGTATCTTGATTGATTGATTGATTGATGATAATAATAAAAATGATGACAACACAACAACAACAACAACAACAACAACAAACAATAATAATAATAATAATAATAATAACAACAACAACAACGACGACAACAATAATAATAATAATAATAATAATAATAATAATAACAACAACAACAATAAAAATGAGAACAATGAGCAACAGGGCGCTTCACAAGATTTAACAAATGTACGTCTAAAATACACATAGGACACACACACACACACACACACACACACACACACACACACACACACACACACACACACACAGACGCGCGCGCGCGCGCGCGCGCATACGCACGCACACACACACACACACACACACACACACACACACACACACACACACACACACACACACACACGCACGCACGCACGCACACACACACACACACACACACACACACACACACACACACACACACACACACACACACACACACACACACACACACACACACACACACACACACACACACACACACACACACACACACACACACACACACACACACACACACACACACACACACACACACACACACACACACACACACACAATGTCGTATACATAAAGACTTACAATATATAACACGGCGAACAGCTCACACATACACGACCAAAGTGAAAGTGTGTAACAGACGTAGTTTGGTAGTATTTAAAGTGGTGTTCTGCAACTGGCGTTCAACAAATAAGTTATAAATGTAGACTTGAAAGTCGAAGAGGGAAGAGCCTGACGTAGATGGAAAGGTAGCCAATCCCAAAGTGCCGGCTCATAAAAATCGATTGATTGATTAGCTATATAATTTTTACATCGTACATTCGAAATCTGCTTTTGCATCAGTTCTCCTGTTCTCCTAAACAACGGGAACTGGCTGATCCTCACTTCCCATCCCATATACCCAACAATACATTTCTCTGTCCTTTCATTAGCCTCAAGCCTCTCACTTCCCATCTCGAAGAAATCTCCGTGCAAAATGTTAAAGAACAGTTACACGACAAGATCCTGATGGCCTGTTGTTGGATATTGTGGATGTGTGGATTATTAAAATTACCCTTCCTCCATAAAATGATCCGTCCCGGAGCACAGGCTGAATGTATCCAAACCGTTGCAAGTATTCTGTGCATTCGTATTTGTTACGAGATATCACTGACCTACACTAATGTTATGAAATTCATCTGATAAAATCCTAATCAGGGGGGAGGTAACTCGGTTGTCGACAGACAGTACAAATAGTTCTGTGTTACGAACAAATTTCAATGATCTCTATGTGCCGCAAGAGAAACATTTCACACACACACACACACACACACACACACACACACACACACACACACACACACACACACACACACACACACACCGATCTGTCCGTGTGTCTGCCTCACACACACACACACACACACACACACACACACACACACACACACACACACACACACACACACACACACACACCTCTGTGTCTCTATCTATTTATCTGTCTGTCTAACTGTGTGCGTCTCACTCTTTCCCTCCCTCCCTCCCTCTCTCTCTCTCTCTCTCTCTCTCTCGATTATAAACAAAGCTTGCTCTTATGTCTTAGATTGAAGAAATAGGGGGAGATAAGCATTAATATCTGCAGTGGTAGATAATTCTGCCTAACTAACAGTATGCACCTGAGTGGGTAAATGGGGAATAATTAATGCTTCTCAAAATGAGTCTTCAGCAAGCTTAGAGTGTCCAAGGGGGAGAAAACTCACTTACATATAACTCCTGGTCAGATACCGGTATTTCGAACCTGATTGTTTCTCCTCAGTGACCGCGGAAAGTGATCACTTGATTCCTCTGTCTTTTCTTTTTAAGAAAATTGCTATCTGAGAAAAACGCTGGTGTGCAATACCGTAGTATGTTTGTTGAGTTTTCAAAAAACCAACCAAAGGTGCCACCTAAGAAGAACACACACACACACGCACGCACGCACGCACGCACGCACGCACGCACTCACACACACACACACACACACACACACACACACACACACACACACACACACACACACACACACATATATATATATATATATATATATATATATATATATATATATATATATATATATACAGCTTTATAATGATTCAGGATTCCTAGGGTTTGGGGCACCGCTCCCCCAAGGTAATAGTCTGGAGAGACAACGTTTGCAGCCACAAGCATGTACAGAAATACTCTTCTAATTCCTTACATTCTTGCATGTCAAACGTTTATTTGCAAATTTTTGACCCCACTGGGACTTCTTCAGTCAGTAAACTCTTCTATACACTGGCAATAAAAGTGAAGCAAAACAAAGCATCAGTCAAGAGCAAGAATCTTATAGACACATTAGTGAACCCAAATCAAACTGCCCCAAACTCATGCCTAAGATATTGCATGCACACACACACACACACACACACACACACACACACACACACACACACACACACACACACACACACACACACACACACACACAACATTGCAATAAAATATAGCAATAAAACAAGGTGAAGTATTACCAAGCCTCTCAATCAAAAAGGTAACATCTTATACATAAGGTACTGAACACATATCAAAACACAGAATTAAAAAACTGGGCCTAAAGACATGCATGCACACACAACCTCACCCCCCCCCCCCCCCCCCATATATATATATATATATATATATATATATATATATATATATATATATATAGAGAGAGAGAGAGAGAGAGAGAGAGAGAGAGAGAGAGAGAGAGAGAGAGAGAGAGAGAGGAGGCTTCAGTGTTTAGGTCGCATAGGAAAGGCAAGCAAATGTAATTTCACTTGCAGAATTAAGCCATATATTAAAAAGTATTCTTATTCTTTTAAATTACTTGAGATGTTTGATTTCAGGTATACTAACACGTGGTACTGGGAATCAGGATCTGTTGCTTACTACTGGCACTCTGTATCTGACACTCTGCCAAAAAGTGTTGATGTATGTGGATATGTATCTAACTCTCTAAGTCTGTTCAAATTCTTCTTTAGAGAATGTTCATGGAAACCCAGTTCAGCTATATTTTTTTTCTGTGCGAAATCTTCTCTAAAACATTCTGGCGCATCACTCTTCCTGTATCCAACATGACCACACTGTCACCTGTCTCAATCGTGACGTGTCCTTTGCAACACATGATACACACCATGCTGGCCTGTGACATGCAAAGTGCCTGCAGAAGACTGGACATGGCTGGAGAATGGTACAGTGTGAAGTGTGATATGCCTGGGAAGTGGCACAGCCCTATTTCTCCTGTGCTGTGACTGGGGAATTCGTCCCCTACAGTCTGCTGTGTGACTTTAGAGAGGACTGTCCTGGTGGAAGTGATGAAGACTTCTGTGAGCACCCAGCGTGCCAGCAAAATGAAATGCACTGTGGACAGCAGCAGGTGTGTTTCTCTCTGAGCCACGCTTACTGCACAACTGATGCAATTGCCGACTTATTTGTATTATTTCCACAATACAGGACAGACAAATCATTGAATGATTGAATCTTTATTCAGTACTAGAGTGGGCAGGATGGGGGTAGGTGGGTGTTGTTTTTCCATTGTCCAATAATTCATAATTTTATGCAGTCAATTGCACAGAAATACTCTCATCTGTGTCTGTCTGTCTCTTTGTCTGACTGCCTGTCTGCCTGTCTGTCTGTCTCTCAATCTATCTGTCTGTTTTTCTGTCTGTCTGTCTGCCTGTCTGTTGGTCTCCCTCTGTCTCTGTCTCTCTCGCTTTTAACTTTATTTTGATCATGTCTTATTTCTGTATACCAATGTGTGCAGTGGCCACCTGCCTCTATTCAACTGTCTCTACCCCAAAAGTGACCAACCTCTCTCTACTCTTCGTCCCACCCCTACTGATCCAGCCCCTGCCCCCAGGCCCCAATGCCCTCTCCTCTATTTTATTAGTGATAGCAGTGTGAAACTAACAAACTTACTGAGGAGGCAAAGTGCATGATCAGTCTTTCCTTAAGGTCAGATTCCTTTGGTCGGATCTTGGTTGCCACTATAAACCGTTGTTACTTTCTCCCACTTCATTTCAACATACACATTCACTTCTCTGGTGTTGTGTCTGAAGTAAGTGTGTAACCAACCACTTCTGTCCCATCTCTTCACATAACGCATTCATTTGTGTACTAGGTATTGTATACTAAGTAAGTAATACTTTGGATTGTGTTTTGTGTTGATGTTTGTTTTTGACATGATCTAGATATACAGATGTGAAGTACCCAGTATCCGGAAAGGCGCTTTTATAGACATGCGACTTCACGGAATTCTAGGTTGTTTGCTGTGTTTACTTCACGTACAATGAATCTCTTTCTCTCTCTCTCTCTCTCTCTCTCTCTCTCTCTCTCTCTCTCTCTCTCTCTCTCTCTCTCTCTCTGTTTGAATGTGTGTGTGTGTGTGTGTGTGTGTGTGTGTGTGTGCGCGCGCGTGTGTGTGTGTGTGTGTGTGTGTGTGTGTGTGTGTGTGTGTGTGTGTGTGTGTGTTGTTTGAGTGTTTGTTTGTGTGTGTGTGTGTGTGTGTGTTGTGTGTGTGTGTGTGTGTGTGTGTGTGTGTGTGTGTGTGTGTGTGTTCATAACACATCCTCTCAGTGTGTGGATTTGCATCACCTGTGTGATGGTTATGAAGACTGCAAAACAGCCATGGATGAAACAGGATGTGACTGGCATAGTAGGATAACGAGTACATTCACTACCAGTAAACCACCAGTTCTGGTGAATTTTGACAAACCTGGAGCATTCACTACGATTCCTCTACCTGGAAACATGCCTCATTGTCCAGAAACCCACTTTCAGTGTCATGGTGGTGATTACTGTCTACCTGTTTACGTCAGGTGTAATGACGTCAATGACTGTCCAAATCATGAGGACGAAGAAATGTGTAGTTCTTACACGTGTCCAGGATTCTACCGATGCCGTGGTAGTGACCGCACAACTGTGTGCACGTGCATCATCTATGTGACAGTCTGCCACAATGTCCACAGCATGATGATGAACTGATGTGTGACATGACGTGTCCTGAGTCATGTACGTGTTATGGTCAGACCTTCATCTGTAGACACACTTTCCACACCAGCTCTTTCCCACTTCTGCGCTACCTGGACGCTAAGGAGAGCGGGCTACAGCAGGCTGATGTTGCAGACCATGTCATGTTGGTCCATCTGGGTGCTGGGGGCTGCCGTTGGAACAATGTGTCCGCGTTTGAACTGCCCAATCTTCACAGCTTGGATTTAAGTGGCAATCTGATCATCCATGTCAGTTTCAGATTTTTTGTGAGAACGCCTTATCTTCAAAGACTGAATCTGGCAGGTAATCCTATCTCCCGAAGTATGTTTGATCTGCGAAGAAGGCATCAGTTGCATTCTTTGAGAGTTTTTTAATTTTTCCAGAGTAAAACTGCATTCTCTTAGGCTAGATGACTTGTCGTTGATGCTACCAAACTTAGAAGCTTTGGATTTATCTCAAAATGAAATAAGGTCTCTTCAGGGCAAGCACTTGTTTCCCAATCTGCGTGTTTTAGACCTGCAGGGGTGTCCTGTTCTTGACTTCACTCCAGACTTCATGAAAGATATGGAAAGTTTGACCCACGTGTTTGCAGACACAACACAAACTGTGTTGTTCAGCTGTGTTACCAGACACATTCACTGGTGAATGTTCATCCCCCTCTGACGAACTTTCCTCTTGCGAGAATTTGTTAAAATCAAACATTTACCGTCTGGCCCTTGGAGCATCTGCTGTGCTTGCTGTCTGTGGAAACTTATGTAGTTTGATTTATCGTTTGTGTTTTTTGTCAGAAGGGATCAAAGTGGGCTTTGCTGTCTTTATACTTCACCTTTGTATTTCTGACTGTCTGATGGGAGTGTACTTAGCCTGCATAGGAGTTGCTGATAAGGTTTTTTCTGGCGTGTACGTCTGGAGAGAAACTGAGTGGAAGAAGAGTGAGGTTTGCAGTGTTGTCGGCTTTTCAGCTTTTCTATCTTCTGAGGTGTCGGCTTTGCTCATCTGTCTGATTACATTAGATCGATTTCTCGTGATCCGCTTTCCATTCAGTCAGGTTCGATTTGGAGCCACATCAGCTCACATAGCCTGCATCATCACATGGATAGTAGGATTTGTCGTAGCAAGTATACCTCTGCTTCCTGCAACGTCACACTGGGAGTTTTATCATCAGAAGGGTATCTGTATTCCATTGCCTGTTACCAGTGCAGAGTTTGCTGGTCACGGTTACTCCTTCAGCATCATGATCATCTTCAACTTGGTCCTCTTTCTGTTGATAGCTGTGGGACAGTGTCTGATTTACTGGTCAGTAAGAGCTAATGCTCTGTCTGACCATGGAACAGAGACCAGGATCAAAAGTACTGTGAGTGTGAAGTCAAAAGAAGTCATTATCGCCAGACGCCTTTTGCTCATTGCAATGTCAGACTTTCTGTGCTGGTTTCCTATCGGTATATGTGGTGTGTTGTCAGCCAGTGGTGTCATCATTCCAGGAGAAATCAATGTTGCCATGGCTATTTTTTTGTTTACCGCTCAATTCAGCTCTCAATCCTTTCCTCTACACTCTAAACATTATATACGAAAAAGAGACAAAAGATGAAAGAGCTACGTTTTCAGAAGTTTCTTCTTGCTTACCTAAAACATGAACAACTAAAAGAGTGACCATCTTGAAATGTTGTCCCAGAGAGCTCTGTGATGACGCTGCCTGTGGTGTAGCTTATTTGTTGCTGCATAATTTCCTTTTGCTTCTTAGGTGGAAATTTGGGTGTGTGTGTGTGTGTGTGTGTGTGTGTGTGTGTGTGTGTGTGTGTGTGTGTGTGTGTGTGTGTGTGTGTGTGTTGAAATTCAAGAAACATACTATGATATTGACACCAGCCTTCTTTCTGAGATAACCTTCTGCTTAAAACCTGAAAGGCAGAGGAGTCAAGTTAGGATTCTCCGAGGTCACTGAGGAGAAACAATCAGGTTTCGAAATATTGGTTACTGACCAGGAGTTATGATATGTTTGTGTGAATGGTCTCCCCCTTGGAGACTGTAAGCTTGCTGAAGGCTTATTTTGAGAAGTATTTGTTTATTCCCATCCACCCACTCAAGCACATACTGTTAGTTAGGCAGAATTATATACCACTGTAGATATGAAAGCTTATCTCCCCCTATTTTTTGTCAATCTAAGACATAAGAGCAAGCTTTGTTTATAATCCAATATTTCTTGCAGTCATTCCAATACCAAGCTGCTCTGAAAATTGCTGCAATGGTTCTCAGTTACTTATCCTTGGAATTTATTAGTTTATTATAGTTTCGGTCCCTTGTGGATTAATTCCAAGAACTGGCCCTCAGCACTTGCGTCTTAAGATCCCCCCCCCCCCCCCCCCCCCCCCACACACACACACACACACACACACACTCACAAGAAGATGTAGCTTATTTTGTTGCTTCCCTAATTTTCACTCGCCCAAGCACATACTGTTAGTTAGGCAGAATTATCTACCACAGCAGGTATGAAAAGCTTATCTCCCCCTTCATAAGAGCATGCTTATAATTTTCTCTCTTCTCTCTCTCTCTCTCTCTCTCTCTCTCTCTCTCTCATATATATATATATATATATATATATATATATATATATATATATATATATATATATATATATTGTGTGTGTGTGTGTGTGTGTGTGTGTGTGTGTGTGTGTGTGTGTGTGTGTGTGTGTGCGTGCGTGCGTGCGTGCGTGCGTTTGCGTGCGTGCGTGCGTGCGTGTGTGTGTGTGTGTGTGTGTGTGTGTGTGTGTGTGTGTGTGTGTGTGTTGATGAATAATAAGTCGTCAACACCGCCAACAGTGTTCATTTTTTTTTTTTTAAGCTTTCGCCTGTCAAAAGGCTTCATCAGGAACCGGAACGTACTTTCTTCTCTGTGGCTGAAATAACATCAATAGAATTGACGTCATAGTAGAAATTTGCATCGTTTAGAGAAGACGTCACATTATTTTTTTTTTTTTTTTACTCTAAACACAGGGGAAAACACTTATGGGGCCATAAACGTATCCATTTCAGTGAAAATACAAAGGGGAAAAAAAAAACCACCCAGAAACAGTTACGTGACTGTAGAAAGTGCAGTGGGACACCTGTACTCTTATCAAAACAGGTGATCGAATCCTTACAGCAGGCGCCGGTACAATGACTGTAAGTAAGTTGCCAAAGGCTCAGCACGACCACGAAAAAGGCTATCTGAGCAAACACGCTGTCGAAAACACTGCACTCAATATATAGAAATGATCACTAATTCTTGAAGCTTTGTCAAAAAGAGCTCAAATACAAACAACTTAATCACAACAACAGAAAATATATTTTTAACTGAGAGCTGTTAGATCCTGAGTCAGTTAACTCTCCAAGGGCAGGCCACTCTCCTATTAACTTAGACATGCAGCTAGTATTACATATAGTGTTCAGCCATGGAGTAGTGTAATTGAGCCAAGCATTTTCAGAGGGATCTACTAAATCCTGAGTACAGCACCCTCCTAATACAGAATCCGGTTTCTCATCCTTTGTATGCTGTTGGGTTCTGTACAGGAGTCAATACCCTGAAAGACAGTCCCCAAATTGGCTTGCCAGTAAGTCTCTCCCTGTCTACAAGTTTGTCTTTAGATGCAACGTGTTTGATGGGGTGGATACACACACACACACACACACACACACACACACACACACACACACACACACACACACACACACAAGCACGCATGCACACTACACACTCATACACATATACAAGTAAACGCACACTTCCTTTAGGGCAGAGTCTTATCTTCAGGGTGATCAGTCTGGGCGAGGTGACTGGGCAAACCCACATCGCTGGGCATTTTCCTGTTGCAGTCTAACTTATGATTGGCCCTCCTTTATTTTAGGTCCTTGGTGGACCCGACGTACCATAAGTCTGGGTGGTTCTGGCATCTGATGATGTAGATGGTATTTTTTTACGAACAGGTGAAATGCTGCCTGACTGGCCAGTAGCACCCATCCCATGGGCTGCTTAGCCCTATCAGGCTACTGGAATGTGCACAAAGGTCACATCAGCGCACACAGCTGGAAAATATCCATGTCTGTTCATGGGTCCATGGGGAGGATGGCGACGTGGTACTGTAGGTTTGTACATTTCTGCCCAGTTGCATCTTCTCCTATCAACACCAGTGGGTATTTCTTCAAGGAAAATGGTCCTGTTGTTTTGACTGGAATAACGGCTGTGTAACTTTGTTTTATAATTTGTCTCTTAGATGGTAACCTTGGGTCGTACTGAATGATCCAAGCTGTTCAAGTGCTGCTTCAAATTTCCAACTCGCGATTTGTGAAATACTTGGCACAATCTCTGAATCTGTCTTGCAGTCTCTCGTCTTCGCTGCATAACATTCTCAGCCTGGTGCCATCACCAGTTAGAAGATCCTTGAAAACTGCAGGAGGGTGACAACTGTTCTTTGGAACGTAACTATGGCAATGTTTGGAAAACATATCTGTCTTTATGACACCATCACCTATTGAAAGTTTCATATCCAGATATTCTACCTGTCTGTCAACTTTTACGGTCCACTTAATATTGGTGGTGGATTCAGTTCATCCAGGTGTTTGCAGAACGATTCCCATCCCTCACTGTTGTGAAGAATAGTGATATTATCATCTCGATACCTGCTCCAATCAGCAAAGGAACTGGACAATCCTGCATGAGTTTATTGTCTAAGCTGCCCATGAAGACATCAACAAAGTTACAAGCATGGCAGGGTCCCCATTGCAGTGCCATGGTATGGCTTGGCGAAGTTAGTCTTTCCTTCTCTATCCTTGTAGAATGAGCAGTTTGTTATGGAGGACAATTTTTAAACCTTCAACAATGCACATGTCAGGTACCTGCAGAGGTGAGGGATTCTTTCTCAGAGCTTCTTCAACAGCGGGAATGCCCATGTTGTTGTCCACATGGGGAAAAGGGTACTGCGTCACAGACAGCGAATGTGACTGTCGGAGGCAGGGGACTGTACTGCTCGTTGATCAGGTGAACGTTCTGCATAGCTTGTTGTACAAACTTAGACAGTGGTTGAGTTACCCGAACGGACATGTGAATTTGGAGTTATAAATTCTGTTATGTCAGTCAGTGTCGCTTCTATCTTCC
>JADBJO010028024.1:0-10000 GCA_016801955.1 Conus betulinus
GGGGGTGCGTCGCGCGGGCGCGCGTGTATGTGTTTTACCACACCGAGATCCACCCGTTGTTTGCCAGTTCCTCAGCGCATTAAAAGCCTGAAGGGACTTCCAAGCGCTACCGGTTCTCTGGTTAGTTTCATCGTCAAAGGGAGCATTACTTAACGTTCATAGAGCGTGACGGGGGGGGGGTGCGGGGGGGGGGGGGGGGGGGGGGGGGGGGGGGGGGGGGGGGGGGAGGGCAGGTGTGTGTGTGTGTGTGGTGAAAGATAAAGATGACGTGGCAGGGGTAAGGGAGGCGGGGGGGGATGCGGGCGGAGAGCGGGGAAAGCGAGGGGCCCACCGTTTTTAACCGTTTTTCAAGCCCGTCCAGCAGTTGCACAATCTAAACGCTGACGGTGACTTCAAAGATGGCTCACTCGCATCAAAGAGGGGTGGTGGAGGAAGCGAAAGATGAAGATGTTTGAGTGGTGGGAGATAAGGATGGATGGGGCGGGGTGGGGTGGTGGGGGTGTCTAGAGGGAGGAAAGCGAGGGACGTTCTCCGTGTTGAAGCCCACCAAAGCTGACGAGAATGAGCTAACCTTGACGGTGGGTTTCACAAACGGCGTACTCACTTTGGGGAGGGAGGGAGTCGGGGAGGAGGAGTTGTGGTGGGAGGGGAGATGAGGGTGGGAGGGTAAGCATGGAGGGGGTGGGGCAGAGGTGTTTTGACAAATTCGGGGAAGGGTTGTTTCTCCGTTTCACTCCCCACACAACACACACGCGCGCGCGAGCGACACACAACACACACACCACACCACACACACACACACCACACACACACACACACACACACACTTCTTTTTCAGACCATTTTCAAGTGTGTGTGTGTGTGTGTGTGGTATTCCTTCACGTCTAACTCACACACCAAGCAGTGACACCATGTGCTGCGTTCTTAAAAAACGTCGTGTGTCACGGAGCAGCGAGGCAGGCAAGCTCTCATCGGGGGCTTTGAAGAGGTTGACACTTAGCAAGAAAAAGAAGGCTTTTATCATATACTTGTTTGTCTGTCGGCGCACGGGGGATAGGTTACCCTGTGTCGACCCTCATCCACCCACCAATCCAAAGAACTGACCCACCCTGTTTTTGCAATGCTGTACACTCGTCTCCCTACAACCCCTGCACTGCCTCTCGCACTCCGGTACCCCCCCCCCCCCCTCTCTCTCTCTCTCTCTCTCCGTTATCTATGAATTAAAGATAGGCACTTATTACAATACTTTTATTAAAAATCTTAAGCATCCATAATTTCATTCATTCATCCATTCTTTTTCTAATTAACTGGACGCATTCATTCAGTAATTTATTGTTATTTAATTTGATTTTGTTCTTTTCTTTCCTTTTTACTCAAGATAAAAAAGAGAACCTACGAAAAGATGCCTCCTGCATTGGAATGAAGAAAAAAAAAAGAAACTGGACATAAGAAACACTAAATACCTGTTGAGTTTCCATGATAAGTGAACATAAATTAATACGCAAACGCTCACATATGTAAAAACACGCGCGTTAGGGTTTGTTACAGAGAGAGAGAGAGAGAGAGAGGCGAGAGAGAGAGGAGAGAGAGAGAGAGAGAACTTAATGTTCTCAAACGGCTCTCTCTCTCTCTCTGTAACACACACACACACACAAACACACACACACACACACACACACACACACACACAACACACACACACACACACACACACACTGACTGATGACTGAAGCCAATTTATTGTCAGATTAACTCAAAGTTGCACACACACACACACACACACACACACACACACACACACACACACACACACACTTCATGGTGCTTATACGCTTGAAGATCTAGCGATGGTTAATTGGGGAATATTTTGCTGGGCGTGCTACAGTTTGTAAAATGTAGTTATCTTAATCGAGAACACGGAAATCATTTCAAGAATAAAGGGCACACAGAAATGATGAAATGACATGCAGAATACAATAGGAAATTAAGTGTGCTCGAAACAATTGAATATAAAAAATGAGGAAACTAACCGGCATAAAAGTACAAGTAGTATATGAATAAAATAAGAAGAGTACAACAAGTTTAAGCAAAAACACAAAGTCACCTGTTTTTAGTTTACACATAACTTCATTGATATATTTACTTCTTTTTCACTTTTTTGTTAAGTGAAAGAAACCAGAGTTGTCTTTAAATCTTGGAATTTTAGTGTGTGTGTGTGTGTGTGTGTGTGTTTTGCATTGCTTTAAGAACTTGAGCATAATCTATGAAAAACCTGGTATGGCCATTTTGTTTGCCAAACTACAAGCTGCATGACTTGATATTTTTACCGACAGGTTTGTTTATTCACTCATCCCTTTTATCTCTTCTGCCGTTGATCGCACAATCTTGTATCAATAAGTCAGCTTGTCAGGTCATTCAGTAACATCGTTTTGTTCCTAGTAGGGAAAAAAAAAAAAAAAAACAACAACAACAAGGAAGACACAAGACTAACACGAGGAAAGCCAGACAGTGAGATATAACACATACTTAGAATGTGTGTGTGTGTGTGTGTGTGTGGTGTGTGTGTGTGTGTGTGTGTGTGTGTGTGTGTGTGTGGTGTGCGTGCGTGCGTGCGTGCGTGCCCCCGCGCGCGCGCGCGCGCACGCGCGCGTGTGTGTGTGTGTGTGTGTGTGGTGTGTGCTGTGTGTGCACACGAGAGGAGACACTGTGAACAGCACGAGAGGAGACACTGTGAACAGCACGAGAGGAGGACACTGAACAGCAGGAGAGGAGACACTGAACAGCAGGGAGGAGGAGACACTGTGAACAGCACGAGAGGAGAGACACTGTGAACAGCCAAGAGAGGAGACACTGTGAACAGCCAAGAGGAGACACTGTGAACAGCACGAGAGGAGACACTGTGAACAGCCAAGAGGAGACACTGTGAACAGCCACGAGAGGAGACACTGTGAACAGCCAAGAGGAGACACTGTGAAACAGCACGAGAGGAGACACTGTGAACAGCCAAGAGGAGAGGACACTGTGAACAGCCAAGAGGAGACACTGTGAACAGCACGAGAGGAGACACTGTGAACAGCCAAGAGGAGACACACTGTGAACAGCCAAGAGGAGACACTGTGAACAGCCAAGAGGAGACACTGTGAACAGCACGAGAGGAGACACTGTGAACAGCCGAGAGGAGACACTGTGAACAGCCAAGAGGAGACACTGTGAACAGCATGACAGGAGACACTGTGAACAGCACGAGAGGAGACACTGTGAACAGCACGAGAGGAGACACTGTGAACAGCCAAGAGAGGAGACACTGTGAACAGCACGAGAGGAGACACTGTGAACAGCACGAGAGGAGACACTGTGAACAGCCAAGAGGAAACACTGTGAACAGCCAAGAGGAGACACTGTGAACAGCCAAGAGGAGACACTGTGAACAGCCAGAGGAGAGACACTGTGAACAGCACGAGAGGAGACACTGTGAACAGCCACAGAGAGGAGACACTGTGAACAGCACGAGAGGAGACACTGTGAACAGCACGAGAGGAGGAACACACTGGAGACAGCCGAGAGGAGACACTGAACAGCACGAGAGGAGACACTGTGAACAGCACGAGAGAGGAGACACTGAACAGCACGAGAGGAGGACACTGTGAACAGCACGAGAGGAGACACTGTGAACAGCACGAGAGGAGACACTGAACAGCACGAGAGGAGACACTGTGAACAGCATGACAGGAGACACTGTGAACAGCACGAGAGGAGACAGCTGAACAGCACGAGAGGAGACACTGTGAACAGCATGACAGGAGACACTGTGAACAGCCGAGAGGAGACACTGAACAGCAGGAGAGGAGACACTGTGAACAGCACGAGAGGAGACACTGTGTGAAGCACGAGAGGAAACACTGTGAAACAGCCGAGAGGAGACACTGTGAACAGCACGAGAGGAGACACTGTGAACAGCACGAGAGGAGACACTGTGAACAGCCGAGAGGAGACACTGAACAGCACGAGAGAGGAGACACTGTGAACAGCACGAGGAGAGGAGACACTGTAAACAGCCGAGAGGAGACACTGTGAACAGCATGAGAGGAGACACTGTGAACAGCACGAGAGAGAGACACTGTGAACAGCACGAGAGGAGGCACTGTGAACAGCACGAAAGGAGACACTGAACAGCACGAGAGGAGACACCTTGAACAGCACGAGAGGAGACACTGTGAACAGCACGAGAGGAGACACTGAACAGCACGAGAGGAGACACCTTAACAGCATGACAGGAGACACTGTGAACAGTACGAAAGGAGACACTGAAAGGCACGAGAGGAGACACTGTGAACAGCACGAGAGGAGGGACACTGTGAACAGCACACAGAGGAGACACCTTGAACAGCATGACAGACACACTGTGAACAGCACGAAAGGAGACACTGAACAGCACGAGAGAGGAGACACTGAACAGCACGAGAGGAGGACACTGTGAACAGCACGAGAGGGAGACACTGAACAGCACGAGAGGGAGACACCTTGAACAGCATGACAGGAGAGACACTGTGAACAGCACGAAAGGAGACACTGAACAGCACGAGAGGAGACACTGAACAGCACGAGAGGGAGACACCGTGAACAGCACGAGAGGAGGAGACACTGTGAACAGCACGAGAGGAGACACTGAACAACACGAGAGGAGACACTGAACAGCAGGAGAGGAGACACTGTGAACAGCATGACAGGAGACACTGTGAACAGCCGGAGAGGAGACACTGTGAACAGCATGACAGGAGACACTGTGAACAGCCGGAGAGGAGACGCTGTGAACAGCAGGAGAGGAGACACTGTGAACAGCATGACAGGAGACACTGTGAACTGCAGGAGAGGAGACACTGTGAACAGCACGAGAGATCTCTACAGTGCAAATGTTCAGCAGGGACAGTCACCCTTAGGCTTTATTCGCTGATAAACGCATCAACAACATATGCGGATGGATCCTCAAAAATGTGATTGTTTTTGTTTGGTCTATCTTTGAAAGTACAAGTGTGTATATGTACACTTGTGCATCTCTCTCTCTCTCTCTCTCTCTCTCTCCTCTCTCTCTCTCTCTCTCTCTCTCTCTCTCTCTCTCTCTCTCTCTCTCTCTCTCTCTCATATGTACCAAAATTGCAAATTTTACAGTGTAGAAACTTACAAAGATGGCACCTTGAAAATGAGTTTGTGTTCCTTTTGTCTACCTTTGCAAGTACATGTGTGGTGTTTCTGTGCGAGCACCGAAAACACGCCACCCATCAGCACAGTTATTAGCTCCCCTGGTAATGTGGAACACTATTTGTTTTCAGTGACAGTGGGTTTACTTAATAATAATAATAATAATAATAATAATAATAATAATAATATAATAATAATAATGAATACTTACATAGCGCCTATTTTCGGCTAGAGACTAAGCTCTAAGCGCTTTACAATCAACACTCGTTTACACAACGGGCTGCCTACCTGGGTAGTGCCAACTGAAGAGCTGCCAGCTGGCGCTTCATTCAGTCGTTTCCCGTGTCATCCAGTCAGTATCGTTCAATATCGATCACTCATATTCTTTTACTTCCTTCATTCTTTCCATTTCTCACTCAGGGTGCATGCTGTGTGTAACGTGTCATCCATACCAACGGCCAAACTGGCCTACTCTTCCGAATGTTTGGTGATGGGATTTTACGTGTGTGCAAGATGTTATGCGTGCGTTCACACACGGAACCTCGGTTTATAGTCTCATTCGAAGGACTGTATGGGAAACAGAGTCAGAACCAATGTTAACTCCGAGGGGAAAAATCCCCCTGTACCGAAACGTCCCGGCGGAGGTTCGAACCTGCAACCCGAGGATCACCAAGATTACGAGTCAGGCGCTCTACCAACTGAGCTATTCCGGCTCACTTATGTGGCCTTTTCCATCATCCTTACCTATTTTTTTCCGTCTTACACCCCCCTCCTCCCCCTTTTTTTTTTGCATCTGTTCCAACCTCTCCATGATTCCTTCCCTTTCCGAAGTTTCAGAAGTTCTATAAAATCTCTATCTCTCACCTGTTTGCGTGTACTTGTCCCATTTCTGCCACCTGCGATCAATTTTTCACTGTCTGAATTCTTTAATATATGTTGAAACCCATCCTATACCCTGATTATCTCAAAACATAAGAAAACCCATATTCGTCTAAAGTTTTACTAACATTTGTAATCCACGTTTGGTTTCCCTTTTCGTCAAAAGAACATAATATTTTGTATGCCTTAAACGGTAATCTGTGTTCCCTCATACGAGTCAATTTTATCAAAAAATGAATGCAACGCAGATACGAGTTTACATAGGATATCTACCCAGATCGCCATACAAGAAAACATTCGGCGTTCGTATATCTACAACCAAGAACTTCTTAAGACCATGTGTGTGTACCTTTTCTATTTCTGAAGCTGCCGTATCCAACGCCCATATTTCAGAGCCGTACTATACTAAAGGTTGCACATGGGCATCGAACCAGCTTAAAAAATTTCAGGTGAATTATTCTACAGTTAAACAATGTTCTCAGAATCGCTACTACTGTTCTTTTAGCGTTGGTCACCAATTCATAACATGCTGCACAGAAACTAAGTTTGGTTGAAAAACATAGCCCTAAATCTATCTATCTATATACATTCACACTTACATGTGTGTGTGCGTGTGCGTGCGTGCGTGCGTAGGTGCGTGCGCGTGTGTATGCGTGTCTGTCGTTCTTATACGTGTTATTTTCAGTTATCCCCCTTTACTTCTTTCAATACCCTGTCAGTTGTAGAACTCTCACACTATAGTAGAGACAAATATGTAGGTGAAATATTGTTAAGGTGCTACTCGTTTTGATCGTAAATGACTTTTAATCATTTATAGATAACTACAGCTACGAGAAATTCAGTTTGCTTTTTTTTTTTTTCTTTTTTTTGACAGAATCAAAATGCTAGTTATCTGAAGAAGTAAGATTGGTCACCTCTTCAAGTAGTTGCCTTTGTTTCAGATTTCCCTTGTCAGCGTGCTCGGTGTGATCGTTAATGTGATTCTCTAGTTCACACACGTATCTCACAGTCTTTCGTGTTGTACAGATGTCAGAGCAGTTCTTTAAATGCCTCAAACACGCAAACATTCTGAAACAGAGTCACTTCTGAGGACGTGTATCGACTTTTCCTTTCTCTTCCTATACATCCTTTCTTGTTTTTCACCATACAATTGTTTCTCTGCTTAACCCCCCCCCCCCTTCCTTCTCGCCACCCTCCTCCCCAGACATCAACCCTTCCACCCTACACTCGTCGTGAGACCCCCCCCCCCCACACCCCCTCTCCACCTTACTATTGCAATCTTAAGTTACACTTCCCCAAGTTCAAATTAATGGCTTGATAGAGCTGTCCTGTAAACCCCGTTTGCTTGTTTGTTTTAAAGATGGAAGGGTTTTGATCACGTCCATTTGTGTTCATGTGTGGTGTAGTGTGGCGTGATGTGGTGTGTGGTGTGGTGTGCTGCCGTGGTGTGGTGTGGTGTGGTGTGTGTTGTGTGTGTGTGTGTGTGTGTGTGTGTGTGTGTGTGTGTGTGTGTGTGTGTTGTCGTGTGCATTTGTGTGTATGTGCGCGCGTGGCGCATGTATGTGTGTATGTGTGTGTGTGTGTGTGTGTGTGTGTGTGTGTGTGTGTGTGTGTGCGCGCGCGCGCGCGCGCGCGCGTGTGTGCGTGCTTGCTTGCGTGCGTATGTGTGTGTGTGTGTGTGTGTGTGTGTGTGTGTGTGTGTGTGTGTGTGTGTGTGTGTGTTCGTGCATGCGTGCGCGCTCGCGCGTACTTTCGCGTATGTGAATGCGTGCGTGCTTGTATGCGTGCGTGCGTGCATGCGCGGGCGCGTGTGTATGTGTGTGTGCGCGTGCGTGCGCGTTCGCGTGCTTTCCGGTATGTGCGCGCGTGCGTGCTTGTGTGCGTTTGCGTGCGTGCGTGCATGCGCGCGTGTGTGTGTATGTGTGCGTGCGTGCGTGCGTGCGTGCGTGTGCGCGTTTGCCCGTGCGTGCTTGCGCGTGTGTGTGTATGCGTGCGTGCGTGTATGCGTGTGCGCGCTTGCACGTGCGTGCTTGCGTGTGTGTGTATGCGTGCGGTGCGTGTATGTGTGTATGTGTGTGCGTGTGTGTGCGTGTGTGTGTCCCGCGTGTGTGTGTGTGTGGTGTGTGTGTGTGTGTGTGTGTGTGTGGTTCAGTGGGTTGCTGGTGGCGAGGGAGAGTAACTGTGCCGGGCTGATTTTTGTACTCCCAGTCAGGGGGCACTTTTTCAACGGAAACGTAGAAATGCTCTGTGTGTGTGTGTGTGTGTGTGTGTGTGTGTGTGTGTGTGTGTGTGTGTGTGTGTGTGTGTGTGTGTCCTATCTGTCTGTCTGTCCGTCTGTCCGTGGTCAAAATGTGTTCCACTCGCTCCAGACAAACCTGCTTGGTCGATCTTTCTGAAAATTTGTAAGTATGTTCACTATGCATCACAGATAATGCCTGGTGTTTTATTTTACTGTTATGGCTGTTACTAACGGCTATAACGGCCCATAACGGGTTTTGTTTTTATGGAATATCTAAGAAAGTACATGGCCGATCTTTCTAAAAATTTGTAAGGATTTTCATTATGCGTCACAGATTATGGCCGATGTTTACAAGAATAGCCGTTACTAGCGGCTGTGTAACAGCCCAAAACGATTTTTGTACTCCCAGTTCTTATAGAACAGGGAGTACTTTAGAATGGGAACGAAGAAATGCTATCTGTCAGTGTGTGTGTGTGTGGTGTGTGTGTGTGTGTGTGTGTGTGGTGTGTGTGTGTGTGTGTGTGTGTGTGTGGTTCCGTCCGTGGTCAAAATGTGTCCACTCGCTCCAGACAAAACTACAAGGCCGATCTTTCTGAAAATTTGTAGGTATGTTCATTATGGGTCAGGGGATGATGCCTGATGTTTTAGTTTACCGTTATAAGCCGTTAATAGCGGCTGTAACGGCCTGTAAATGGTTGTTCTTCTGTATGGAATATCTGAGAAAGTACTAGGCCGATCTTTGTGAAAATTAGCAGGTATGTTCATTATGGGTCACGGATGATGCCGGATGTTTTGGTTTACAGTTATAGTGTTACTAACGGCTGTTACGGCCTGTAACGGTTATTCTCCTTTATGGAATATCTTACAAAGTACTTGGTCGATCTTTCTGAAAATTTGTAGTATGTTCATTATGGGTCACGAATAATGCCCAATGTTTGAGTTTACCGTTATATCCGTTACTAGCGAAAAGTACTTGGCCGATCTTTGTGAAAATTAGCAGGTATCTTCATTATGGGTTACGGATGATGCCCGATGTTTCAGTTTAGTGTTACAGCCGTTACTCACGGCTATAACGGCCCATAACGGTTTTTCCTTCTTTATGGAATATCTCAGAAAGCAATTCGTCGATCCTTCTGAAAATTTGTAGGTATGTTTGATTATGGGTCACGGATGATACCCGATGTTTTAGTTTACCGTTATAGCCGTTACTAGCGGCTATTACGGGCCCATAACGGTTTATCTTCTTTATGGAATATCTCAGAAAGTACTTGGCCGATCTTTCTGGAAATTTGTAGGTATGTCCATTATGGCGATGGGATGATGCCCGATGTTTTTATTTTGCCGTTATAGCCGTTACTAGCGGCTATAACGGCCCATAACGGTTTTTCTTTTTTATGGAATATCTTAGAAAGTATGTGGCCGATATTTTTGAAAATTTGTAGGTATGTTCATTATGGGTCATGGATGATGCCCGATTTTTAAGTTTACCGTTACAGCCGTTACTAATGGCCCATAATGGTTTTCTTCTCTATGGAAAATCTCAGAAAGTACTTGGGCCGATCTTTCTGAACATTTGTAAGTATGTTCATTATAGGTCACAGATGATGGCCGATGTTTTACCAGAATAGCCATTGCTAACGGTTACACCAGCCCAAGACGGGTTTTCCTCTTTATGGAATATCCCAC
>JADBJO010028024.1:15000-20607 GCA_016801955.1 Conus betulinus
ATATACGTACATACACACATACGTGTCGAGAGTTAAGGTAAAAGAAAAAGAAACGCTGTAAACGTCGCAATGTTCGTGAAGACAGATGATGATCAAGCCCCCCCCCCCCCCCCCCCCCCCCCCCCCCCGTCCCCCGCAACCCTCTCCTCATGTAAACAAAAACATTTAGTGTCAAGTCTCTGAATGTTCGAACATTTGCTTATCGGGCCAACGGCCCATCCAAACACATCGTGTTAGTTGTTTTCGACCATTTGATTGTGTTTCTATTTGCCAAAAAGCTGGAAACTCCATTATGATTTCAAAATGTCGTTCAAGCCCATTTCAATGATCGGAAATGACATCTAAAATATATAGTTGGGAGAGAGAGAGAGAGAGAGAGAGAGAGAGAGAGAGAGAGAGAGAGAGAGAGAGAGAGAAAGAGAGAGAGAGAGAGAGAGAGAGAGAGAGAGAGAGAGAGAGAGAGAGAGAGAGAGAGAGAGAGAGAGGGGAAAGAGGGGGGGGGATCGAACGAACGGACATCAGACAAAAAAAAAAAAAAAAATGCTGAATTGAAATGGAAGATAGCCAGCCAACAGTGGGACAGGTGAAGAAAAAGCAACGAAGGAAAGGCTTGGAAGACAGACGAAGGAGACGAAAGACAGAAAGACACTGGACGAAAATAACAGGAAAGAAACAAGCACACGGTTGGAAAAGAAAAGAGGCAAAAAATAAAGGGGAAAAAAAAAAAAAAAAAAAAAAGGGAAAAAAAAAACAGGAAGAAACAAACAAAGAGGAAAAAAACAGGAAAACAAACAAAAAACAAAACAGAAACAAAGACAACAAACACGACAAAGAAACACCCGTTGACAAACAAACCCGTTTTGCCTCTCAAGCTTTTCTCTCTTTTTTTTTTTTTTTCCCCCCTCTCGCAAATTGACTCTTCCTATTTACACCCGTCCTGTGCCCGTGTTTTATACTCCACCAAATTCAGCCGTCTCTTTCTTTCCCCGCTGCTTTTGGGCCGTTTCCATCCGTAATAATGACGACTTTGCATAACGAAATCAATCTACCCAAGCTCTCCTCACGCCATTGGACCTTTCCGCACACTAAATAATGTCATCGGGGATTAATCAGTCTGAGTTCTTTGCTTTCTCTGCACCCTCTGACTTTTTCCACCATTGATAACGACGGACGTGAAATTAAATCATTAATTCCGTTCTTCTTCGTCTTCGTCATTTTTTTTTTTTTTTTTTTCTTTTTCTTCCTTTTCTTCGTTGATGTCTTTATTGCTATTTTTTGTCTTCTTTTCTTTAATCTTCATAAATTGGCCTTTTTTTTTTTCCCCCCCTCTTCAGCCTATAACTCCTCCTCCTGCTCCTGAATTTACTTCCTTCATTCTTTCATTTCTTTCCTCTCCGCGCTTTGCATCGTACTCTTGAAACAACGAAACACAAGATACCCCCAAAACCTCTGGTAAACACTGATGCAAGAAACTGTTTCTCATCATCTTAATCATGACAACTAGCTTGACATGTTCGTGCGGTAATGAAACGGAACAACGCATCTACGTAAAACGGAACAACGTATCTAATTTTTTTTTTTTCATCCATCGGAAAAAAACTTTTAAAATGTCCTTAAAAAAAATTCAAGGAAAACCGTACAAACCAGTATACTTAAAAAAAAATCATTTTAATGGTAGCCTGCTTCCCTCTCTCTTTTCCTCCATCCATCCGTCTGTCCGTCCTCCGTCTGTCTGCGTGACTGCCTGCCTCTGTCTGTCTGTCTGTCTGTCCTGTCTCCTCTGTCTGTCTGTCTGTCTGTCTGTCTGTCTGTCTGTCTGTCTGTCTGTCTGTCTCTCTCTCTCTGTCTCTCTCTCTCTCTCTCTCTCTCTCTCTCTCTCTCTCTCTCTCTCGCAGTTATTTATGTATCAAAAAACATTTCTTGCGATATTTTTTCAACATACTCATCTATTGTTTCCATATTCTATTCATTGACAGTCTTTTTTAAATTCATTGAAAAAATAAATCTATGCGTTTTTCAGTCAATGATTTAATTACTGTTTATTATTATTATTATTATCGTCATCATTATTATCAATATTATTATTACTGTTATCACCATAATAATTATTATTGCTACTATCATTATTATTATTATTATTATTATTATTGTTGTTGTTGTTATTATTACTATCATTATCATTATAATTATCATAATTATTTTCATCATTATGATCATTGCTATCATTATTACTGTGACTATTTTTTTTTTTTTTTTTTTTTGTATTCACTCGTTCTGCAGCATTCGTTTCATGATTCATTCAACTTGTGATATGATTTATTTTCTCATTCATTGATTTGTTCGTTATTCCGTAAGTCATTCTAAACGTTCATTTTGTGTATTTATACACATGCATATGTGCATAAATACAAAGCAAGGGATGCGTGCACAAACCAACTCTCCCCCAGCCTGCACAAATACCAACTCCACCCTACCACTATTACTCACACACACACAACACACACACCACACACACACACACACACACACACACACACAACACCACACACACACACACACACACACACACACACACACACACACACACACACACACACACACACACACACACACACACACACACTCGTTCGCAGGGCAGCATTGTACAGACAACTGGAGACTCCCGCCCCCACCCCCCCCCACCCCCCTCAAGTCCTCCTCCTCCCTCTGTGTGTGTGTGTGTGTGTGTGTGTGTTGTGTGTGTGTGTGTGTGTGTGTGTGTGTGTGTGATGTGTGAAGTGTGTGTGTAAGGTGTGTGTTGTGGAGTTGTGTTTGTGTGTGTGTGTAGTGTCAAATCCCAGGTGACGTTGAATCGGTGGTTTTTCCCCAAGGGTCAACCCCGTCGAAAAATAAGTGTTGTTCGTTGTTGTTGGTCGCAATGACGGTAATAGTGATGATGATTGTGGTGATGGTGGCAGTGGTGGTGTGTGGTGGGTGTGTGGTGTGTGTGTGTGTGCGTGTGCGTGCGTGCGTGCGTGCGTGTGCGTGCGTGTGTGTGTGGTGTGTGTGTGTGTGTGTGTGTGTGTGTGTGTGTGTGTGTGTGTGTTGTGTGTGTGTGTGGTGTGTGTGTGTGTGTGTGTGTGTCACCTCTCTCTCTCCTCTTTTCTATCTCAAATCTCTCTCCTCTCGGGTTTTAGGGGAGGGTTTTTGGTTTGAAGAAAAGGAGGTGTTCGTAGTCGTGTCGCACTATGATAATGGTATATCTGTATGTGGTCTTGGTGGCCACAGGTGTGTGCGTGAGATGGTTTTGAAGGAAGTGTTGTGTTACATAGCTGTACACACAACCACTAGACAAGTTTGTTTAACCACAGTTAGTCGTGTGTGTGATAACTTTATATTGACCATGCCACAGAGGAAACACTAAATCTCTTCGCTGTTTACTCAGTTTGGTTCACCGGATGTGGGTGTCAATTTGTTGAAACTCTCCTCCGTCTCTCCTCATCCTCACTACTCGTGAGATGGTTTTAACGGAAGTAAACAACTAGCCTACACAACCACTAACAAGTACAACCCTCTCTCTTCTGAACTTTCTTTTCTCTCAAAGGGAAACACTAAATTCTCTCTCCTCTCCTCCATCACCGTGATGTGGGCGTCTAACTCTCTCTCTCTCTCCTCTTCTCTCTCTCTCTCTCTCTCTCTCTCTCTCCTCTCTCCTCTCCTCAACTTTTCTATCTCTTTCTCTCCTACGTTCTTTATTGTATCACATTACGTCTTTTAATATTTTCAGCCGAGGAAATTGTGTCTTTGAAACAACTATGATTGCAGCTCTTACATAGGATGCTCTGAGGTGTGATGGTGATAATTCCATTAAAATAATTAATGTTTTCTATAAAAGATCAATCACCACTCTATACGTGAGTTGACAGGTGAATATATTTGCCCATTCACCTGCTAATGTCTCAGATGTCATCTTCCTCAATCGATTATCAAGTGGAACTTGACACATGTTTAAAGTTTTCTCCAGGATACTACGTCGATAGGTTTCTCTTACATCTGCACAGATTCATTAAGGACCTAGCAGCTTGTGGAATGCGATCCATGAGCAAGATTCCCACAGTGGTCTTGGCAGCTGACAGAGACGAAAAGTGCGGAAGAAGGGAAGGAAAGGAAGAGGAGAGAAGAGGAGGAAAAGGAGTAAGAGGACAATGAAGAGATATATAAGGAGGAAGGGAAGGGGGAAGAGGCACAGAGGAAAAAAAGATTCACCCAAGTGCTCTTCGCAGGATCCAAGCACAGCCTAAAGCATGAGTTAAAAATCAAACAGGATTCTTAAACCTCTTGTCAGTAGTAGTGGTGGTGGTGGTGGTGGTAGTAGTAGTAGTAGTAGTAGTAGTAGTAGTAGTAGTAGTAGTAGTAGTAGTAGTAAGTAGTAGTGTAGTAGTTGTAGTAGTTGTTGTAGTAGTAGTTGTAGTAGTAGTAGTAGTGTGTGCACACGCGCGCGCGCGCGCGTGTGTGTATGTGTGTGTGTGTGTGTGTGTGTGTGTGTGTGTGTGTGGTGTGTGTGTGTGTGTGTGTGTGTGTGTGTACACATGCCTGCTTTGCGTGCAAGAGAGAAACTCTCTCTCTCTCTCTCTCTCTCTCTCTCTCCTCATCCCCATCTCTCTCTCTCTCCCTCTCTCTCTCTCTCCTCTCTCTCTCTCTCTCTCTCATCGTACATCTCCCTTTCCCGAATTCGCTCAAATCATTCGCTCAAGTGGAAGACATCCAACCCTGTTTACGAGAAGGGCTCGCATGCTGTCCCAAACCTGGAGCATGAGCCTCGTCAAAGTCTTTGATCGGCAATCACGCAAAGGTCAGGGCAGATACTACAAGCGTCTTTTTTTCCTTTTTTTTTCTTTCTTTTTCTCTTTCTTTCTTTCTCTGTTTCTTTTTTTTTTTGTTTTGTTTTCCTCCTTCCTTTTCCACTTATCTACAATGGATTGAGACATACATGACTCTGGAACAAATGTAATATATATCAGATTACTTTTCCCACCGGTACAATTCATTCTCAAACAGCAAACAGTTCAATGTGTCAGTCGAACCAACTCCCACTGTGAAATTGTTGACATTGCCGATCGATGATTGTTTCACAATGGTCAGTACTCTGCAGTCCCATGCCCTGTACATGCATACGATGCGGAATGGGCGGGCGATGGATGGTCCACAGCACGAGGCAGTGAATGACAAAGCAGACTCACGTGTTCCCGAACTCACGTACACGTACATGCTCCAGCACCTTTGGGGGTTTGGTCTTTGGTCTTGAACCGAGTCACCACGACGGTGTTTGGATCACCATGACTTTGAGATCAGTCTGCGTTACTACGATCCAGCCTCTGTCATCCTGACCATACAACCTCCGTCCGGATCACCTGGATAAATTCACTCTTGGTCGTCTTCACCCAGTTTTGGGCAACTTAGCCTTAAATCTGGATGTGGGGAATCAAGGGCCAAGTTGAACACACGATAAGTGCTAGCTTGTCGCTGTTCAAATTCTGACGTTTACTGTAAAACTGTATGTGATTGAAAGATGGAAATAGAAATAACAGTTTCAGTGACAGTCATCTCGCCTGACTCACGTCATTTGTG
>JADBJO010028025.1:5000-20607 GCA_016801955.1 Conus betulinus
AAGCTGGAAATGTGACAAATCTTGTGTTTTGTGCAGAGAACATTTAATCAGCACTTCCAGATTTCAGAGTGAAGTCACAGGAGAGACTTTCCAAATCAGACATTATATGTCGTGTCACACTGCCAATGTGATTTATTTGTTGTTCTGTCGCTCTTGTAAGAATGCGCAATATGTTGGGGGAAACCAAAAAATGCCCTCAAAACTAGATTTTATTTACATAGATCACACAATTTAAAGAACACAGGCACTCACAATCGCTCACCATTTCAACACTGCCAGACACACACTTCAGGATATGCAATGTATACCCATAGAAAAAGTATTTTCAAATGAGTATAATATTAGATTCCAAGGGGAAAATTCTGGATGAACAAACTCAGAACTATTTATCCCTTTGGCCTCAACAGCCTCGAGTAATACCTCTCCTTTTTGGTTTACAGTCTATCTGTATATTTCCTGCCAATGATTATATCTTATGCCGTCATGCAGATGTGTGTGGCAGATGTGTGTGTGTGGTGTGTGTGTGTGTGTGTGTGTGTGTGTGTGTGCGCGCGCGCGCGCGCGTGTGTATGTGTGTGTGTGCGGGCGCATGTGGGCGCGCGCACATGTGTGTGTGTATTTGTGTGTATGTGTCTGTGTATGCATATGCGTGTGTTGTGTGTGTGTGTGTGTGTGTGTGTGTGTGTGTGTGTGTGTGTGTGTGTGTGTAGGTATGCATGCGAGTGTGTGTGTGTGTGTTATTATGTGTGAGCGCATGCATAAGTGTGTACTGTACTTGTGTAATTGGTGAACGTTTGTATGCATTACAGCAATGTTTGACGAGATGGTGGAATTTGAGTATGTCTATGATATACATGATGTTGGAAATGATGTAGGGAATGTGTAGTCAGTCAGCACGTTTTCTCCCCCTTCCTTTCCCCTCCTTGACGTTCCTGCCCTCTGTCTCTGCATTATCACAATTGATCCCCGCTCCCCTCACACCCCTTCCCCCATTTACGTCTCTAATCCCCTCCCCTCACCTATCCTCCTTTAAACCTCTCCCCTCCCTCTCCAACACATCTTTCCACTATCCCACCCCAGCACCCCCCCCCCCCCCCCCCCCCCCCCAATATATTTCTGCATTCTATCTCTCCTACCCCTCTAAACTCCCTAAAGGTCTAATTATTATCCTAGAAACTCTCCTACCTTCCACTCTGTTTATTTCTGCCTATCCCTATATCTCTGTTTCTGTCCGTGTAGATGTCCCATCTGTCCCCCCCCCCCCCCCCCCCCCCCCCCCCCCCCCCCCCTTCTCTGTCCTGTCTCTTTATCTGTCTCGCTTTCCTCCATTCTTCAACCCTCCTCTCGCCCCCCCCCCCCCCCCCCCCTCGACCACAATATTCATATCATTGCCCCGTCCTCTGTGTGTGTGTGTGTATGTGTGTGTGTGTGTGTGTGTGTTCTACGCAGGCGCTCGTGCGTTTGGGTGTTTGTGAGCATGTGCACATTGACGTGAGCTCAGAACAATAACAGTTCTCGTGCGTGGTCTCCTTTTACTTCATCCCCCATGTAACAGGCACCTGGTAGAAGTTTTTTTTTTTGCAGCTTCTCCGAGCGTGGAACCCCCCCCCCCCCCCCCCCCCCCCCCCCCTTACACACGCTCTCTCTTTCTCTCTCTCACGTTGCATATGTCAAGGTCGTAATCCGTGGTGGCAATCAAAATTATAGCCAACCTATTGTTGTCATTCCGCACCCTTTGGCCCCCTCACCCTTCACTCCCATCCTAATTTCATGTTTCCTATTGATGCGATGTTTTATACTCAACGTTTTATTTTAAAGTTAAACACTTTTTAATTAAGATGCCTTTATCCAACTGCATACATTCGTGATCAGGGACTGAGGGTAGAGAATGCCAGCTTTTTACTGCCACAGTGTGTACCCCCCTGACGAAGGCAAATAAAGCCGAAAATTCGGGAAATTTTAATCTTGTTCGTTTGGATTTTTATCTTTGACTGTTTATATATATATACATATCCACATACATATATACATATATGTGCGTGCGAGCACGCGTGCGAGCGCGCGCGCGCGCGCGCGCGTGTGTGTGTGTGTGTGCGTGTGTGTGTGTGGGGTGTGCGTGTGTGATTGGGGCTTGTACGTGCAAAGGTGCTTGTATGTCTGAATACATGCGTGTGTGTCGGGGTGTATGCAGAATGCTATCCCAGAAAAAGGCTGGTGTGCAATACCCTGGGATAGCATTCTGCTTACAACTGAAAAGGCAGTGGAGTCAAGTTAGCACTTTCCGAGGTCACAGAGGAGAAACAATCAGGTTTCGAAATGCCGATATTTGACCAGGAGTTATATGTTAGTGAGTTTCCTCCCCTTTGGAGATTGTCTCCCCCTTGGAGACTATAAGCTTGCTGAAGGCTCATTTTGAGAAGCATTTATTATGCCCCATTCACCCACATAAGTTAAGCTGAATTATCAACCACTGCAGATATGAATGCTTTTCTCCCCCTATTTCTTCAATCTAAGCCCTAAGTGCAAGCTTTCTTTATAATTGAATATTTCTTGCAGTCATTGCACACCAAGCAGCTCTGTATGTTGCTGGAATGGTGCTCGGCTACTTATCCTTGGAATTCATTAGTTTATTGTAGTTCAGTCCCTTGCGGATTCATTCCAAGAACTGGCCCTCAGCACTTGCGTCTTAAGAGGTTATCTCTTTATATTCTCCACTTTTCACAAGAAAATGTAGTTTGTTTTGCTGTTTCATGATATTTTTTTTTTTTTTTTTAGCTTCTTTGGTGACATTTTTTTTTTTTTTTGAAAACTCAACAAACATACTAGGGTATTGCACACCAGCCTTTCTCTGAGATGGGCATTCTGCTTAAAACCAAAAAAACCAAAAAAAAAAAAAAAAAAAAAAAAAAAAAAAAGGCAGAAGAGACCTAGTAGCGCTTTCCGAGGTCACAGAGGAGAAACAATCAGGTTTCAAACTACCGGTATCTGACCAGAAGTTATGATATGTTAGTGACTTTCCTTCCCTTTGGAGATTTTTCCACCTTTGGAGACTATAAGCTTGCTGAAAGCTGGTTTTCAGAAGCATTTATTATTCCCCATTCACCCACTCAAGCACATACTGTTCATTTGACAGAATGATGTACCACTGCAGCTATGAATGTTCCCCCTATATCTTCAATCTAAGACATAAGAACAAGCGTTCTTTACAATTGAATATATGTGTATTTGTATAAATATGTATGTGTGTGCGCACACGTGTGTGTGTGTGTGGAGGGTCTATGGGTGTGTATTTTGCCTTGCATGCAACAGTAGCTGACCTCTTTTTACCTGAATAGGAATTCACAATCAATGACATTTCATTTTCATTTGTTAAAAATGTAAGTCTGAGAAATGAAAAGACTGTTGTTTTTCATTCTTGTATTTTACTGTCTCCATTTTTTACTTCAGTCTATTCTACAAAGTGCGGAGCTCAGGGCAACAAGAAAGCATCATTTTTAACTATACATATGTGTGTGTGCATGTATGCACATACGCACACTTGCATGTATGTATATGTTATGTTCCTCCTGAGATTTCACCCGTTTTATATTTCTTTTCAAAGGGAACAGTAGAGCTCAGTTGGAGGACTATGTCACAGATCGCATACTAATCTATAATAATGTGCATATCTATGTGACAGATTGCATACTAATCTATGATAATGTCCATGTGTTGTTGCATATCTATGTGACAGATTGCATACCCATCTATGATATGATGTGCTGTGCTATCTGTGACTGTTGCATATATCTATGTATGTGCACAGTTTGCATATCTATGCCACATACTATGAATCTGTACATAATGCACGCTGTTGCATATCTATGCCACATACTGCAGACTAATCTACAATAATGTGCATGTGTTGTTGCATATCTAGGTCACAGACTGCAGACTAATCTACAATAATGTGCATGTGTTGTTGCATATCTATGTCACAGATTGCATACTAATCAATAATAATATGCATGTGTGTGTTGCTTACAGGTATGAACAGCAAGACTTCTAGTATTTCATATTCTTCTGACATACTTGACAAAGGCAATTTTTTTCTTTATTTTCAAGTCATTAAATAACATTCAACATCTGAAATCACATAAACATTTGACATTTGCCCCGCAGACATAACATTTAGAAAATATATTCACAATTTGACTTCTTGCAATCTGTTCACCATTCATCAATTCATGCTTTTAAAAAAAAAAAAAAATATTTACAGTTTCAAGACACAGTACTTAAAATCTTAAATCACACACTACTTGCACCATTTATTGGCATCAATATTTGTAATCAATATGATGACACTGTTTATATGAACTAAAACAAATTTCCTGTCACCTGGAAACATCTTTAAAACACTCTGAATCCAGTACAATGAACATATGACTGTTGCACTTCAGTTCCACTCATATGATGATGCCAACACACCCATGGTAATATGGAAACCTGTGGTCACATATTTGTACATATTGCACACGAATAAAGTTGCAACCAGAATATGGATCAACAAATACAAGCGCATTCACACACAAGCTGTCTCTCTCTGTGGATTCATGGGCATTGTTTTAGGAATTTTGAATAAATTGGTCAATTACCTGAGCCAGAATAAAAGCAACAAGCCACAAAAAAATCCCAATGATAAGCAGTCCAACTTTTTTCCACATTCATCTCATTCACAACCTTTGGTGACCAGATTATGCCGATCTTTGCAAGTCAATCACCAACACATAAATACACAGATGACTTACCCTCACCCCTTCCATCCTCCCTCTCCCCCGTCTTCTTCCACCCTCTCCCCCTCCCTCCCCAAACACGAAGTGAATCCTGCTTACCCACACAAGCATCAAAACAAACCATAGCTATAAGCTGAAATGCACTGAAAATGCTTCAGTCCTGCAAGGCAGCTGAAATTCTCATAATAATTATTCAGTTGTGATGATATAATTACAAAAAAAAAAAAAAATGGCCGCCAGTATTCTTGGGACCCAGTAAGATGGAGTCAGATGTCTGCAGAACTGGCGGCAGATAGGCATGATGCAGCACACAGCATCCTGATTTCAGCTCACCTGTTTACCCCCAAACCGGACCATTCCAAATCCTGATTTCAGCATACCTATTTACCCCGAAATTGGACTATTCCAAATCCTGATTTCAGCACACCTGTTTACCTAAAATTGGACTATTCTAAATCCTGATTTCACAACCTGTTCACCCTGAAATTGGACTATTCCACATCCTGATTTCAGCACACCTGTTTTCCCTGAAATTGGACTATTCCAAATTCTGATTTCAGCACACTTGTTCACACTCAAATCGGACTATTCCTAATCCTGATTTCAGCACTTCTGTTTACCCCCAAATTGGACTATTCCAAATCCTGATTTCAGCACACCTGTTCACTGCGAAACTGGACTATTCCAAATGCAAAATAACAGCATTTTCTACAAAATAGGAGTGTTCCAACAAGAAATTTTTTACCACGCTGCAGCACACATGCATTGTTTTGTATCACAGTGGTGGAATACTACATCACTAGTAACTATCAGAGCTGCTCTTAAACTGCCACTGGTGTACTTTTCAACAAGAATGGGCGCATTTTCTACAGTGTGTACAAAATGCCATGTTTCTGTAAAAGTGGGAGGTGGAGGGAGGGAGGGGGACGGGGGTGGGGGTACTTGCCAACACACCAGAGAGAGCCATCTTCCCGGCTGTAACCACCTGATCTTGCATAAACTATGATGAAATAAGTTCCTTCTATTACAGATCATTTTCAAACCTATTCATCAGCATACTTTAGCATGAGCTCACAATCTTTCACCAGATTTTTTTATGTTTGAAGCAAGAGATACTGCCTAATCTTTATTTGCATGTGGAAGTTAGCAAGAGCTGTCACTCTTTTGGTGAAAGCATCCGCCATGGTTAGAATCTGCAAGTGCGATTACCGCTCAAGAAGTTCGTCTCCAGAATTTTTTTTTACATATATCTTTTTAATTCATCATATTCCTTGTATTTCCACCAAACCTTTGTACACAATATGGCCAAATCGTATGTGTAAACAGGTCTGTTTAAGGCAATGTAAGCCCACACTGACTGTAAACACTGAACTCTGCACCTGAGAGGGAACGTAGACACCCTGCTAATTCTAATGCTGTTGTCTGCCTATGTGAAGATGAAGTTTCTCTTAACAAAGCTACACCACTTTCAGATCCCCTACACACAACCTTGTCTAACCGTTTGAAAAACAGCTCCACAAATCCGCCCAGATGTTCATGATTTCTCTTACTCACAGAGAGGAACAAGCAAGACCCGAAAAATGATACCCTGCTGCATACACAGCCAGTGCGCAGGATCAACATCAACATAAACAAAAAGATGCTGTTGCCGCTGTGAAGCACACTTTTTTTTTCCTCCAGAGGTGGTGGGGGAAGGGAAGGGACGTGTGGTGGTGGTGGAGGAGGGAGGGGAGGTGCACTCTACCTTCACATTGACCCACATAGCAGTGGTCTTTCTCACATGCGGGGACAAAAGGATACCTTCACGTTGACCCACATAGCAGTGGTCTTTCTCACATGGGGGGACAGAGGACTAAGGCTGATCACCTTCCATCATTTTCTGCCAGATCACAGAGAATTTTCTTTTCAATTCACTACGTCACAACATTTCAGTTAACAGCTTTTTCATAAAGGAGGCGTTCACCCTTACCTGTAGCTGTTGGATGTTCAGTAAGGTTTTTCTAAAAACATGTCACCAACTTTTAACAAAAACTTGGTGAAAACTTGGAAAATGGCCCTAAGGATGAACCCCATAAATTCTTCTTGTGAATTTGTGGCATGGATCTGAATCACAAGGAGATACCATTTGTCCTTGGAAGAGACTGGCGCTCTCCCCGAGTTTCCTTCTGATAAATATCGACTCATCCATTCAACACATCGTCTTGCGTCTTAAAAGTTACTTACTGATTATCATGATATTATCAATTTACTGCTTTTTAGCTTCAAATATGTTTTCTGTAACTAATTAGCAAAATATTGACAACACCCCCATCAACCAACCTAGAGAAATATACATATAATGATTAAAATTATTTTCCCTGAACTGCAATTAAAAGTGAGCGAATTCCGCACACAGCATTTTCACAGATGATCATAGATAATATAACTTACACAAAAAGCATGCTTTTTCCCTTCCCACCAATTTGGAAAGACAACATTTAAATGCACACACTGCAGAGAAAGCCTCGCAAACTGCTTGTTTTACTCCTCAGAGGACAAACTGTTGTCCCTTTCCTCTCTCTCTCTCTCTCTCTCTGTCTATCTCACCCATTCTCACATACTTTCTGATGTGTTTACTTGACCCTTCTTGAAAGACACTGGTCCCTGTTTAGGTTTAGAGACTATTTCATGCCACTGACCTGACCACACGTAATCCTTCAACCCACTGGATACAGCGGACTAGAGAGACCTTTTTAAAAAACATCATCAACCTGTTCTAGTAACATGTTGGGTAGTGATTCCATCCTGTTTTCAATACATCACTGCTAACCACCATGCAGAGTGTAGGGGCGTACATTCACACTTCTCATGTAAAATCATCTAAGACTTCCACCTTCTCAGGCCACACTGTCATTTGCATGTGCTTCAGTCCTTGTATGGTGCCTGTTACACAGACACCACGTATCGAGGCACTTTAAGCACAACCCAGCATTTGCACACTACAGTAGGCTCAAAATGTCTGCTGAGCAATGCACAAGCCTTAAGAAAATATCCTGATACTCTCTTTCTCTCTCTTAGTACCCCCTCCCCTCCCTCTTTTTTTCCCCCTCCCCCCTCCTGTCTACTTCACTCTCTTTCACACTTCTTCAAAACTGTCAAACATCCTTGAGCAATGTTGTCCATGTTTTGCTGTTCATCTTGGTCCCCCACGCCTGAAACAGAAACACCATGTGTTTGACAGCTTAGAACCAGGTCCTCCATGCCTGAAACAGAAACACCATGTGTTGACAGCTTAGAACCAGGTCCCCCTCTGAAACAGAAACACCATGTGTTTGACAGCTTAGAACCAGGTCCCTCCTCTGAAAACCACGTGTTGAACCTCCATGCCTGAAACAGAAACACCGTGTGTTGACAGCTTAGAACCAGGTCCCCCTCTGAAACAGAAAACACAGAAACACCATGTGTTGACACTAAGAACCAGGTCCCCCACGCCTGAAACACAAACACCATGTGTTGACAGCTTAGAACCAGGTCCCCCACGCCTGAAAACACAAACACCATGTGTTAACAGCTTAGAACCAGGTCCCCCCTCTGAAACAGAAACACCATGTGTTGACAGCTTAGAACCAGGTCCCCCACGCCTGAAACAGAAACACCATGTGTTAACAGCTTAGAACCAGGTCCCCCTCTGAAACAGAAACACCATGTGTTGACAGCTTAGAACCAGGTCCCCCACGCCTGAAACAAAACACCATGTGTTAACAGCTTAGAACCAGGTCCCCCTCTGAAACAGAAACACCATGTGTTGACAGCTTAGAACCAGGTCCCACATGCCTGAAACAGAAACACCATGTGTTGACAGCTTAGAACCAGGTCCCCCATGCCTGAAACAGAAACACCATGTGTTGACAACTTAGAACCAGGTCCTCCACGCCTGAAACAGAAACACCATGTGTTGACAGCTTAGAACCAGGTCCCACACACCTGAAACAGAAACACCATGAGTTGACAGCTTAGAACCAAGTCCCCCCACGCCTAAAACACAAACACCATGTGTTGACAACTTAGAACCAGGTCCCCCACTGAAACAGAAACACCATGTGTTGACAGCTTAGAACCAGGTCCCACACGCCTGAAACAGAAACACCATGTGTTGACAACTTAGAATCAGTTCCCCACGCCTGAAACAGAAACACCATGTGTTGACAACTTAGAACCAGGTCCACTTCACTTGTCTGTGTGACTGGCGCTGCCAATTTCAAACAAAACAATAAAAACCATGAAGCTGAAAACCTCAGCATTCTAAAACTATCCATAATACAAGTGCATTATCTTAACTCAGCTCACACGAACTTGTCAAATTTGTTTAATGAACATTTACATGTGAATGGCATAAGCAAACAAAGTAATTATGCATTTCTTGGCTGTTCAGAGGATGAATCTTAATGAAATTCTAATCTCATGTCTGACCTAGAGGCATAGTGATTGGGAGCAATATAGTTTTAATATTGTTTACACATGCCAGTTCTTTGTATTTTTCATGAGATTTCTCTGTATTAAAGTGAAACATGTGCTAGCAAAACTGAGCATAAAAAAATCCCTTCACTCTCCCTCCACTCAGAAAACAATACAATCCCTTTCAAAAGCAAGTAACCATCTGGATGTTAAACACTGCACTACAGACCAAGGTTCTCCTGGTTAGAATATCAGGGAGCATAATCCAGCTCCTCTTTTCAGCATCGCTGATGATGCAGTCAACAGCCAGGACAACAGGGTTAAAAACAAAAGCTTCAATACAACATGCTTTCAGTACTAAATCGACTTCCACTTGTATTTAAAAAGGAGTCTACTCAGCACTGACCTTCGACGACAGAGGAGATTGATGAGCACAGGAGCCAGGAAGGGCCAGATGAAGAGGAGGAAAACCTGCGTCTTGGACAGGGCCACAGAAGGGCCACCACTGCACAGCACACACAACACACACTGCTACAGCACACACCACACACTGCTACAGCACACAACACACACTGCTACAGCAACACCACACACTGCTACAGCAACACCACACATCACACACTGCTACAGCAACACCACACACTGCTGCAGCAACAGCCATTCCAGACAAAAAACACCTTTGTCCATTCACACATCTCCAGTCACTGGCTGTGAAATGCTTGTCAGAGTGACCAGACAGAGGATTGTTTCTCAACTTCCAGTGATCCAACAACACTAAATAACAATGAGCCCCTTCAACGCCCATCTTGTGCTGGAGATAAACAACACAAAATAATGAGCCCCTTCAATGTCCATCTTGTGCTGAACTGGATGAAGATAAACAACACAAAATAATGAGCCCCTTCAATCTCCCATCTTGTGCTACTGGATGAAGATAAACAACACAAAATAATGAGCCCCTTCAACGCCCATCTTGTGCTGAACAATGAGCCCATTCAACGCCCGTCTTGAGCTGAACTGGGCGAAGATAAGTGATTGCTCGTTATTTTCAGATAAGTGATTGCTCATTATTTTCTGATAAGTGATTGCTCGTTATTTTCTTTGTCCTGAGTGCTGTGTATCTTGCCTGAAGAAGACCTCAGAGGTTGAAACACGTCGCATTTGACTTCTGGTTTGTTTCTCTACATTTTTCAGTGGGGCCTTATCAATATTGTTTAAAATTTGTTTTGATTTCCACCTGCAATCACCTCACTTTGCAAGTGAAATAATGAGCACTGACCAGTCCCAATCACCACATGACTATTCATGTCCATGACACTGAAATAATGAGCACTGACCAGTCCCAATCGCCAAATGGGCATTCATGTCCCATGACATGACACTGAAATAATGAGCACTGACCAGTCCCAATCGCCAAACGGGCATTCATGTCCCATGACATGACACTGAAATAATGAGCACTGACAGTCCCAATCACCAAATGACTATTCATGTCCCATGACATGGCACTGAAATAATGAGCACTGACAGTCCAATCACCACATGACTACTCATGTCCCATGACATGGCACTGAAATAATGAGCACTGACCAGTCCCAATCACCACATGACTATTCATGTCCCATGACATGACACTGAAATAATGAGCACTGACCTGTCCCAATCCAAATGACTATTCATGTCCCATGACATGACACTGAAATAATGAGCACTGACAGTCCCAATCACCAAATGACTACTCATGTCCATGACATGGCACTGAAATAATGAGCACTGACCAGTCCCAATCGCCAAATGGGCATTCATGTCCCATGACATGACACTGAAATAATGAGCACTGACCAGTCCCATCACCACATGACTATTCATGTCCCATGACATGACACTGAAATAATGAGCACTGACCAGTCCCAATCGCCAAATGACTATTCATGTCCCATGACATGGCACTGAAATAATGAGCACTGACCAGTCCCAATCGCCAAATGGGCATTCATGTCCCATGACATGACACTGAAATAATGAGCACTGACCAGTCCCAGATCATCGCCAAATGGCATTCATGTCCCATGACATGACACTGAAATAATGAGCACTGACCAGTCCCAATCGCCAAATGGGCATTCATGTCCCATGACATGACACTGAAATAATGAGCACTGACCAGTCCCAATCGCCAAATGGGTATTCACGTCCCATGACATGGTACTCTGTAACAGCTGACTGACAACCTTGAAAACAATCCATCACAGCCATGCTGAGAAAGACTCTCACTATCATTCTTGCAGAATGTTGTGTCTGACTAATTAATCATCCACCAGTAGTATTGCAGCATGTTGTCATACTGTGTGAATCACCCACCATGACAATTTTCGCAGTATGTTGCAACAAACCAACCAACCAACAACAATCTACAATAACCCAACCTGCAGGCTGACACTCAGCAACCAACCAACAACAATCTACAATAACCCAACCAGCAGGCTGACACTCAGCCTGTGTGACAGAACCATGGCAAATTCTAAAAAGTTCATAAGGCTCCACTGAAAAATGTAGGATCACAAATCACAAGACAAAAATGATGTGTTTCGACCTCTTAGGTCTTCTTCAGGCAAGATACACAACACTCAGGACAACAAAAATGAATGAGCAATAACTTATCTTCATCCAATTTGGCACAAGATGGGCATTGTCCTGAGTGTTGTATCTCTTGCCTGAAAAAGACTTTAGAGGTCAAAGCGAGTTGTTTTTGTCTTGTGATTTGTTTGTCTACATTTTTTCTGTGGAGCCTTATACATACTTCTTACAATTTGTTTAAATTTCAGCCTGCAGTCGCCTAACATTGCAACTAAAACCATGCCAAGAACAAGGAGCTCTCTCAGACAACATTCTGCAAAAAATCACACCGGCAACAATGCAGGCAGAAGGACAAACAAAAGAAGAGAGAAAAAAAAAAAAGAAAGAAAAAAAGAAGAAAATGGTTAGGCACTACACTTCAAGAATGAAATTTTCCAAAATACACAGTGGCTTGAGTTAAACATCTGAAATCTGTTTTGGGGGAGAAAGTTCAACACTATCTAGTACAAGATCATGAGGTTTCCTACCAACAGGGGTCAAAACCCCACTCGTTCTAGCTTCAGTTGGCATTTGGCCTGACACCCTGTGGTAGATGTCCATCTATCAGGTCATCCAGAATGTCACAAACTCTGCTTCTGTGTGCTGTGACTCAAGAGTCTAATGAAATTTACCTGAGGGGAATTTTAGGCTAGCTACTGCTGGTCTTCATCAGCCCAGACTGACTGGTAGTTGTGGTGGATATTGGTGTCTTCTGAGTTGTCATCTCTGGTGGAGCAATTGGTGTTCAGCATACACTTGTAAGTCGGGGGCAAGTCACAGCCACAGTCTCTGTTCAAACTTGGTTTTCTCTCCCTGATTTCTACTGCTTCTTCCACTTTCACTTCAGTGAACTGTGATTCAGCTGCAATTATGGTGGCTTGAAACTTGTTGGTATGGTGGGATGTTGTTGTCAGATGTTCATAATATGCAGAAGTGTTGGTAGTGTGTTCATTTAGCCTTGTTTTCAAAGGGACCAGGTTCTCCAATACAGTCCTCACTGCACTCATCACATTGAATGTGATACACACACACCCACTTTTCTTTTCCAACTCTGCTCTGTCCTTGACTTTTGTAACCTGTGATCATATGGAAGTCACTGATTTGTGTAGCACTTGAACGCTGTGTTGGCTGAAAGTCCTTGACAGGCGCTCTGACATCCCTTTCATAAAGGGCATGTTGATAGTGATGGACTTCTTTTCCTTGGGATGCCTTTGTTTTGGTTTGAGGGTGTTGAAAATCCAGAAGGATAACCGTTGGCTTTCAGGGCTGTCTTGACGTGGAGTTCTTCTTTCAGTTTATTCTGTTCTGAGGTGCAGTGGCTTTTTGCTCGTATAAGAGTTCGGACAACTGAACGTTTATGCTGTAATGGATGGTTCCAGTAAAAGTGTAGATACTGGTCAGTACGGGCTGGTCTGCAGTATACCGATGTTCCCGTGGTTCCCTCGTTGGTTTTATGAACTTTGACATCTAGGAATGGGATCTGATGGTCTTGTTCAGACTCACAGGTGAACTGGTTGTTGGGGTTGATGGAGTTGAGGTGTTCAGTGAAGTTGTCCTCCTCTGACCCTGCTATGCTGCTGAAAGTGTCATCAACAAATCTGTACCATTCTGTGTTCACCAATGGACACAGCAGGACTGACAGTTTGGAATTCAGCTCAGCGCATCCTCACCATTTCCATCACCATGATATGAAGTGGACAGGCCTGTGCTAAAAAATGCTATCATGCCACATACACACACGCACAAAACACTCTCACACACCAGCCGCCATGGTGCAATGGTTAGTTTTGTGGATCCCTGGCTGGAGTTTCATGGGTTCAATTCTCATCGCAGCTGTTCATTTGTGACATTTTTCTGCCATCACCAGCTCCTATGACGTGTGAAGACTGCTATGTGCTCAATTAGGAAGAGACAGAGAGATAATGTTGCTTACAGCCCAGCTGTGCATATCAGGGCTGTCACCTAGAAAGACTGATACCACACGGTCAAGTTCACCAACACTGTAGTTGTTTGCATCTCTCAGGCTAAGCTGACACTGGGATATGTAGTGAAGGTAAGCACAGAATACAGCTCTCTCATGCAGTCTCAAAGTAAAATGGACATCCATAGCGTCATCGTCTTAATCATCACCATCATCATCCATCAGCATGAAAAAAACAAAATTTCAAATTCGGTGGCCCTTCATGCCCTGCTTTTATGGTAACCTCTGTTTCAATTTCCTCTCCACATCTGCCCTTGAAGAGTTCATGCTGAGGTCGCCGAGGTCATCAAGTTCATGGGGACTGTCAATGGACGGCGATGGTGGCACCTCCAGAAGGATTTGCTCACAGGCGAGGCTGGCTCTGCAGCTTGGTATTCATTGCCATCAGTAGGGGGCTAAGGAGGTGGTGCCCTGCAAATGCTGAATCAGAACAAGAAGCTCTGAACACCACCACAGTGACTTGGCAGCAGTGCCGTGTCTCCTCAAAAGGGTTGACTCACGACCTGACACTGATTGCTTCCTATGGATTACTACGGCCACTAGGGCTGTTGCAGGACAACCCAATATATGGCTGTGGACGAGACACCCCAATATGTGGCTGTGGAGGAGACACCCCAATATGTGGCTGTGGATGAGACACCCAAATATGTGGCTTTGGACAAGACACCCCATTATGCAGCTGTAGATGAGACACCCCAATATGTGGATGTGGACAAGACACCCCATATGTGGCTGTGGACATGACACCCGAATATGTGGCTGTGGACGAGACACCCCAGTATGTGGTTGTGGACAAAACACCCCAACATGTGGCTGTGGACATGACACCCCAATATGTGGCTGTGGACGAGACACCCCAGTATGTGGTTGTGGACAAGACACCGCAGTACGACGCTGTGGACAAGACATCCCAATATGTGGCTGTAGACAAGACACCCCAACATGAAGCTGTGGACAAGACACCCCAACATGTAGCTGTGGACAAGACACCCCAGTATGTGGCAATGCTGGAGAAAACACCCAAGTATGTGGCTGTGGACAAGACACCCCAACATGTGGCTGTGACAAGACACCCCAACATGTGGCTGTGGAGGAGACACCCCAACATGTGGCTGTGGATGAGACACCCCAATATGTGGCTGTGGAGGAGACACCCCAATATTTCGGCTATGGATGAAACACCCCAATATGTGCTGTCGATAAGACACCCCATTATGTGGCTGTGGACATGACACCCCAATATGTGGCTGTGGAAGAGACACCCCAATATGTGGCTGTGGACAAGACACCCCAATATTGTGGCTGTGGACATGACACCCCAATATGTGGCTGTGGACGAGGCACCCCAGTATGTGGTTGTGGACAGACACCCCAATATGTGGCTGTGGATGGACCCAAAATATGTGGCTGTGGATGAGACACCCCAACATGTGGCTTGTGGACAAGACACCCCAACATGTGGCTGTGGACAAGACACCCCAACATGTGGCTGTCGACAAGACACCCCAACATGTGGCTGTGGATGACCACCCCAACATGTGGCTGTGGATGATGGACACCCAATATGTGGCTGTGGATGAGACACCCAATATGTGGCTGTGGACAGACACCCCAATATGTGGCTGTGGACCAGACACCCCAATATGTGGCTGTGGCTGTGGACCAGACACCCCAATATGTGGCTGTGGACCAGACACCCCAATATGTGGCTGTGGACCAGACACCCCAATATGTGGCTGTGGACCAGACACCCCAATATGTGGCTGTGGACCAGACACCCCAACCACAACCCAAGGAGTTGCTG
>JADBJO010028026.1:0-5000 GCA_016801955.1 Conus betulinus
TAGATTCACTGTTAATGTCCACCTATCTGATTCCCTTTTCAAAGTGTCTAATTGGTTCTATAAACCAACAGGTGTATCTGCATGGTGAATGATATCTTCAGCAAAAAGAATTAGAAATAAGTCAGCAGCACCAGGTATCATTTATATTCCATGTTTTCCCTCCCCCCCCCCCCCCCCCCCCAATATATTTATTGCTAATTCATTCATGAAGAATGTAAACAACAGTGGGCTAAGCAGACACCCCTTGTTTCACTTCCAGGGGGCAGCTGAAATAATCGGTGTAAGCTCCTTTCTCTCGGACACATGCAAGAACAGACTCATGCATTCCATGAACAGCTGCATACATCTTCCCATTTACACCATTTTTCCCTCAGAATATACCACAGACTCGCTGTACAGTCAAAGCAAAAAAGCTGCAAACATGGATATGAAAACTTTATAATAAAGAAACAAGAAAAGAATCCATGGGATCTCAGTGAACAATGTTGAACACAAGATTTCTCAGTACGCTGATGATACAGAATTCCTACTCGCAGGAGATAGAAGTTCTTTTGAAAACTGTATAGATGTTCTTGATAGGTTTGGTTCTGTGTCGGGCCTTCGTATGAATGTAGGAAAAACTAATGTCGTTTGGCTGGGAAGTGAGAAAAATTCTGAAATCCGTTATATGGAACATTTAGGTATGGAATGGAATCCATCTAAATTCCGAGTATTAGGAATGTGGTTCACTAATGGCCTGAAAGAATGTGTATATATAAATTACTCGGAAAGACTAGCAGATGTAAAACACCTATTCAAAATATGGGTAAAACGACAGTTAACACCCCTTGGTAGGATAGCAATATTAAAATCTCTTATCCTCTCAAAGTTGACACACCTCTGGTTACTATTACCAAACCCACCAGACATATTTTTTTCAAACATGTCAACAGACTTGTTACAAATTTGTTTGGAATAAGAAGCCAGATAAGATTAGCCGAAAAACTGCACATAAAAGTATCAAAGATGGCGGCATTGGTCTTCCTGAACTAAAAACTTTTGTTTTATCTCTGAAGCTGTCCTGGATACGTAAAGCTGAGATGTCAACCCATAGATGGCGAAATATTCTGTTGTATAACTTCCCTAAGTGGTCGCTTATGAAAAAATATTGTCCAGAATCCGTTTCCAAATTTACTAAGTATAATCAGTTTTGGGCTGAAGTTCTTGATGTGTATAGATTGTTTTATTACAGTGTGTTCCCCCAAAAAACTCCACTGAACTTCTTGCCGAACCATTATGCCATAATAAGCGATTTCAAATCAGAAAGAAGTGCATTGTATCGAAAAAAAACTAAGTAGCAAAGATATTAACTGTCTCGCCCACTTTTTTCATGACAAAGGAAAGTTTTTTGCTACATGCACTTTTTAAAGAAAAATATAATATAAATATTGATTTTGTCACTTTTGCTGACTATAAATCGACTATAATGGACTATGTAAAAACCTCTGGTATCACAATAAAAAACGATAAGTACATAAACTCATCATTGTGCTTTAAACATCTTTTTTGTTATAAATAAAGGTTCCAAGTTGTATTACGATATCATCATTGCGAATAATCCAAAGCCAAAATGTTGTGATACATGGGACATGAAATTGCTGATGCAAAATAATTGGAAATCCTGTTTTTTACACGCGCATAAGATACGTGATGTAGGGCTGCAGTGGTTTCAACTGAAAATATATTACACAGGTGTTTATGCACAAAAATGTTTTAAAGGAGATTGGAATCGTTGAAAGTAATAACTGTAGTTTTTTGCAGCACATCCAAAGATAGCATTGATCATATGTTTTGGAAATGTCAACATGTACAAGTATATTTGGAATGCTTTCATTGGCTTAATGAAAGAAAATGTTTGAATGCTGAAAATGTCCTTTGACAGAAGCACTCGTACTATTTGGCTATGACAATACAATTGTGGGTGACACCGTCTTTTATTTCATAATACTATTTGCGAAGCATTACATATACGTTTGTAAAATAAACAACACCCTGCCACAAATACAAATATTTATATAACAAATTGAAATTTAGATACAAAATTGAGGAACATATTGCATATTTGAAATTAAACCATGCAGATTTTTTGACTAGATGGCTGACATACAGACCATTGATGGATACTGCGTAACATTTGTACCCTTTTGTTTTTTCTTTTCTTTTCAAAAACAAGTTTGCACTAATAGATTTAGAAGTGTAAGATGAGGTGTGTAAATGAACACTTTTTTGCACATTATTAGAGGCCTGATTTCAATATTTTGCCAAACATAATGATGTGAAAAACATCCCTGTCAGCATGATTTTTCTTGATGCATCCACTGCTCTCTCTCTCTCTCTCTCTCTCTCTCTCTCTCTCTCTCTCTCTCTCTCTCTCTCTCTCTCTCTCTCTCTCTCTCTCTCTCTCTCTCTCTCTCATTAGATAATGTTTGCATGAATTTGTCAATTCACACTGCTTGGGGTGATTTCTTTCTTTATTTATTTCTTTATGTACGTACTTGCCTTCCCTGTATATATACATGTTGGAATGCAAATTCAAAAACAAAGTTTAAAAAAAAAAGAAAAAATGTACTAAAATTATTGCTCAAGCACTGGTTTGAGTTTCGTGAAGCCAAAGTATCAGAATCAAAAGATATTATTTAAAGTTTGGGGAAAAAAACACAGTCATACCCTATAAAGTTAAAAACTGATTTTCCCACTGCTTTTGCTAAAGCTGAAGCTTTTTCTGTTTATTTTCAGCTTGTAGTCAGTCTAAAAATCTTAATCCAGAAAACTGTCATCACAGAAACAATGAGGGACAAAGAGATGAATACATGGCTCCTTTACGAGAAAAAACGAACACTTCCTAAACTCACCTTTACTGTTTTCAGAATTATCAGAAGCACTAGATTCTATCCCTTCACATTATCCCCCTGTTGCCTTGATGGAGTGTCCTATCAATTCATCAGACACTTACCTTCTTCGTGGAAAGTATTACTGCATTCATTATTCCAAAAATGTTGGATTAATGGCACTATTCCAAGACTGTGGAAAAGTTCAGTAGAAGTCCCAGTACTCAAGGAAGGTAAACTGAGAACATCAGCGCATAGTTACAGACCCATAGCTCTAACATCTCATGTTCGTAAACGTTTAGAAAAAAAAAAAAAAAATAAATAAATAAAAATAAACACGATTGTTACATTACTGTGAAAAAGGTGGTGTGATTCCTGTTCAGCAAGTGGGTTTTGGAAAATGCCGTTGTATCACAGACCATTCAGTAAAACTGACCAGTCACAAAAAAAAAAAAAAAAAAAAAAAAAAATATATATATATATATATATATATATATATATATATATATATATATATATATATATATATATATATATATATATATATATATATCCCGCAAAAAAGTACTTTGGCTACATTTGTTAATGTTGCAAAACGTTTATGACTGGGTAAGGCACGCAAGGCTATTGTGCAAAATTTGAAAAAAAAAAAAAAAAAAAAATTGGCATTTCTGGGAGAATGTTTGATTACATTAAATGCTTTCTAACAGAAAGAAGCATCTGTACATGAGTTGGAGGAACTTATTCATTTTTTAGGAATGTAGATATTGGTATTGCTCAGGGATCACTTATTGCTACCATGTTGTTCACAATCCTAATCCATGATCTTCCCAAATCTATGCGAAAAACAACGCATATACTTCAATAGGCAGATGATTTTACTATCTGGATTAATTGTACATTAAGGAAGCATTCCAATAAAAGAACAATAAACTTTGTACAGAACGGATTTGGATAAAGTATCTTTTGTTGTTTAACAATGGTGAGAACCCAAAGATTCTACCCTCACTTTTGCTAGATGGTCAGATTTCTGAATATAGACAAATAATTAAGTTCCTGGGAATATTTGAAACTCCTAAGCTTAACTCGAACGCACATACTGAAAATTTAATCGATACAACAAGAACAAGATTAAACGTTCTTAAAATTATATTTTATCAACCATTAGGTCAGGGCGTCCATACCCCTTTTACATCTATACATCTCTTTAGTCCGATCGAAATTGACATATGGGCAGGAAGTGTATTTCTCTGCACCTAAATTACTTTTAAAGAGATTGCAAAGCTTGGTAGTAAGGCCATGAAATTAGCTCTGGGATTCCCAGTACATACAACACTCATAGATGTTATAAAGAAACACATATGTTGCCTCTAAATGAGAAGTGAATACTGGATGTATCCACACTATATTGTCAGAAGTCTTCCCTGTTGAAAATTCAGTTACTGAAGAAATACTGATTGATTCCAGTAAAGATATCCCTAAGAGGTCAGAAGACATATATTACCTTCAACAAATTAGAAACTATACATCTGACTTTATGTCACACTTTAATACTGATATTACTGCTATACTAGAATTTCATGTAGTACCTCCAGTGCCTCCTTGGGAACACCTAAATGCCTCTTTTGATTAAAAATACACACTTTGTTAAAGACAAGTGATATTGCAAAAAATTTAACAACTGAAGTTCGTGAACATTTAGGAAACAGTTATCCAAATCATTTAAACGTGTTTGCAGATGGTTCGGTAATGGAATCATCTGACAGTGGTTCAGACTTTATAATACCAACCTTAAATGTCAGGAAGTCATGTTACGTATAAAAAGGAGTTTTCAACCTTTACCACAGAATTATAAGCAATACTTAAGGCTTTGACTTACATATATGCTGCATCCATTGCTTTCTATCAAATGTTACTATGTGTTGATTCCAAATCTGTTTTACAATCACTTGGGCGTTGGGACTGCAAAACGACGAGAAAAGATTTGCTTTTTGAAATGATACATCTACTGCATTGTTTCATAACACTAGGCATACAAATTGATTTCTGTTGGATCCCATCTCACTGTGGTATAAAGTGAAATGAAATAGCAGACAGTCTTGCAAAAGAAGGAGCAAATAGAAACACGGAAAT
>JADBJO010028026.1:10000-20607 GCA_016801955.1 Conus betulinus
GAAAACTCGCAAGACATAGCCACGGCTCACGTAGCCGCATTGCTGGAAAACCAGCAAAGTGCTCGGTACTTAATATATATATATATATATATATATATATATATATATATATATATATATATATATATATAAACATGTGGCCGCATTGCTGGAAAACATGCAAAGTTACATATATAAACATGCTTAGACACAACTGATGTAGCCGCACTGAGGGAAAGATCGTTGAGGGAGACTTGCTGAAAAACCTGCAAACCAGTGTCATGGCCACATTGCTGAAAAAAGATGCAAATATATATATATATATATATATATAATATATAAACTGCCAAACACAGCTGATGTGTACCAGAGAGGAAAAATTGTTGAGACAGTCACGGTTGATGTAGCTGCATTGCTGCAAAATGTGCATTTTCACCGCTGATGTAGCTGCCTTGGGAAAAAAAAAAAAAAAAAAAAGTCATGCCTTGAGTAGAAAACCTGGATCCTGGCTAATATGGCTGCATTGCTGAGAGACATGGCAGATCACAGCAGATGTAGCTGCATTGAGTGGAAAAACATAGGTCACAAATTAATACAGCCGCATTGCTGATGAACATGCAAGATCACACAGAAAACATAGGTGACAATTAAAACCCGTTGAGTGCCTTTAAGCCGTCAGCTGACGCCGTAGTAAAATTGTACTTCCAGTGCCTATGGGCCGTCCACTGACGTCATGCATTTTGTCTTGAATTTTCATTCGTTACTATTCCTATCAAAGGACTGAAATAGAGTGTGCGTAGTAAGCCTTATATGTCTGCAGTATTAAAATGATATGCAAATGACCACATGTGAGGGGGAAGACCATTTTTTCCTCATCACTGACTGGATGACCAGCCAGCGCTTTGTCTCGCTTGCAAAGATGGCGGCGCAACCTTCGACGAGCGTAGCGACCCAAATCAACGTACTTACACAGCTGAGCGGGCTGCTAATCATTTTTGAAAAAGATATAATTTTTTATTCAGCGACTCACTCGAGCATGAAGGTGAGATGATGATAGTGATGGAATTGCCGACCACATTCGTCAGTTATTGAGTCGTGCTGTGCGATCTCAAGAGTGTGTTCAGCTGACTGGTTACCAGCGTGGGACGAGCTAGCCTAGTGTGTACTCTGCACTGTGTGCGAGTGGCCAGCGACGTGTTAGTCAGCGCGAGAGGGGAGCGCGGCCTGCTCGCGGCGTGACACGGGCAGCAGGAATGGTAGGGGAAGAGGAGGAGTGAAAGAGAGGGTTGAAGTCCAGCAAGGGGGGGTGGGGGGGGGGGGGGGGTGGTGGTCGTGGACTGACCTGTCTGCATGAGGTGTGAGCGTCTGGATAGACTTCTAGACTGTTTTACTTTCATTTACAGGTGTAGTCTGGATAGACTTCTAACTGTTTTACTTTCATTTACAGGTGTAGTGTGACAATACAAACTTTATTTTCAACTTTTTTTTTTTTTTTTTTTTTGTGTTTCTTTTTTTGGATGTGAAGCTGTAGTGGTAAATACATATGTTTTTTGATCGTGCAAAAAAAAAAAAAATCTAATGCCTAAATTTTTTTTTTTTTTTTTTTTTTTTTTTTTTTTAATGATCAAAATAAAACAAAAGAAGCCCAGATTCAAAATCGCCATTCAATTTCCTTCAAAAATCATATATATTTTTTTTTTTATATCTTTTGTAGTTTCCGAGCTAGAATTTTTTGTTAATTATTACCCCCAAATCATTAGATTTCCCAGGCACTGGGCAAGCCTTTGTTATGTAATATTTTCAGGCAGTGAATGGGTTAATATAGGCGCATTGCTGATGAACATGCAAGATCACGGAAAACATAGGTCACAATTAATATAGCCGCATTGCTGATAAACATGCAAGATCACAGCAAGATCACTGCTGATGTAGCTGCATTGAGTGGAAAACATAGGTCACGACTAATATAGCCGCATTGCTGATAAACATGCAAGAGCACAGCTGATGTAGCTGCATTGAATGGAAAACATAGGTCACGGCGAATGGAGCCGCATTGCTAAGAAAACATGCAAGAGCACAGGTGATGTAGCTGCATTGAATAGAAAACATGGGTCACGATTAATATAGCCGCATTGCTGATAACATGCAAGATCATAGCTGATGTAGCTGAATTGAGAAAAAAAACATAGGTCACGACTAATATAGCCGCATTGCTGATAAACATGCAAGAGCACAGCTGATGTAGCTGCATTGAATAGAAAACATGGGTCACGGCGCAATGCTGATGGAGCCGCATTGCTGAGAAACATGCAAGAGCACAGCTGATGTAGCTGCATTGAATAGAAAACATGGGTCATGGGGCGAATGGAGCCGCATTGCTGAGAAACATGCAAGAGCACAGCTGATGTAGCTGCATTGAATAGAAAACATGGGTCACGGCTAATGGGGCCGCATTGCTGAGAAACATGCAAGAGCACAGCTGATGTAGCTGCATTGAATAGAAAACATGGGTCACGGCGAATGGAGCCGCATTGCTGAGAAAGCATGCAGCTGATGTAGCTGCATTGAATAGAAAACATAGGTCACGCTAATATAGCCGCATTGCTGAGAAACATGCAAGAGCACAGCTGATGTAGCTGCATTGAGTAGAAAACATATGGGTCATGGCTAATAGGAGCCGCATTGCTGAGAAACATGCAAGAGCACAGCTGATGTAGCTGCATTGAGTAGAAAACATGGGTCACGGCTAATGGAGCCGCATTGCTGAGAAACATGCAAGAGCACAGCTGATGTAGCTGCATTGAATAGAAAACATGGGTCACGGCTAAATGAGCCGCATTGCTGAGAAACATGCAAGAGCACAGCTGATGTAGCTGCATTGAATAGAAAACATAGGTCACGATTAATATAGCCGCATTGCTGAGAAACATGCAAGAGCACAGCTGATGTAGCTGCATTGAATAGAAAACATGGGTCACGGCTAATGGAGCCGCATTGCTGAGAAACATGCAAGAGCACAGCTGATGTAGCTGCATTGAATAGAAAAAACATAGGTCACGATTAGTATAGCCGCATTGCTGAGAAAAACATGCAAGAGCACAGCTGATGTAGCTGCATTGAGTAGGAAACATAGGTCACGGCTAATATAGCCGCATTGCTGAGGAACATGCAAGATCACAGCTGATGTAGCTGCATTGAGTAGAACATAGAGGGCACGGCTAATAGCGCCGCATTGCTGAGAAACATGCAAGTAATGTAGCTGAATTGTGGAAAACAAGTGGTAGAAATGATGAGAGACATGCAAAACAAACATAGTTACGGCTAATGTAGTCGCGTTGCTATGAAACATGCAAAAAACATAGTTACGGCTAATGTAGTCGCATTGCTATGAAACGTCCAAGTTTAAGGTTGTTGTAGCTGCATTGAGGCCAATAGTCCTAGTTATGGCTGATATGGCCGCGTCGCAGCGAAACGTGCACCGTCACAGCTGAAGAGCTGCATTGTAACAGAAACCAGTCAAGGAACAAAACAGGAGGGACCTCAAAAAATATAGCTACTCCTGGTAATCTTTAGTGGTAATCTTTACTGATGTAACGACTGCTGATGAACATGGTAAAAGACAACCAAAATCAAAAGCAACATTCTGCCATGACAGTTGTAAAAAGGCACCGATTTTTTTATTTTATTTTATTTTTTTTTTTTATTTTTTATTTTTTTTTTTTTTTTTTTTTTTTTTTTTTTTTTTATTTTTTTTTTTTTTTTTTTTTTTTATTTTTTTTTTAAAAATACATAGCTTTTGTGTCTGGTATTCCGTCATTTATCGATTCCCCTTGGGGGTATGAGAGAGACCTGGTGTATAAGACGAAATTTACCTGTCTCTTTCTTGGGCACCAGACCTATCGATGAAATGGTAAGGTTTGAAAATGGTGTTTTCTCCTTAAAATGGGCCTGCTAGTCGTCCTAGTCGACATTCATTGTCTAGTTTACTACTCACTATTTTCAGGGTGGTCGTCTGTGGATGCTGAGTTAGTCGTCCTAGTCTACATTCATTGTCCAGTTTACTACTCACTATTTCAGGGTGGTCGTCTGTGGATGCTGAGTTAGTCGTCCTAGTCTACATTCATTGTCCAGTTTACTACTCACTATTTCAGGGTGGTCGTCTGTGGATGCTAAGTGAAGGGCTTCCTTACGGGCTTCCTTATGGGTTAAAGAGCCCTTGTAACCGACTCGGAAGCCCCATCTGAAACCTTCGCTAAGGAATACTGCTAATTCCCTGTCATACCCTATTAGGTAGCGTTCTAACATTTCATGCTTGACTGGGCTTGGTAGGACTCTACTGTCGCACTTTTCTAAGTGTGGTGGGATTGGGTTGGTTTCCGTCTGTGGTGGGTGGAACCATGCACACGTCATAAGCAACACCTCTAAGACCTTGTGTTAATTTGATGTTACGTTTTTCTGGGTCTAGGCCAAATTCATTTGCCAATCTTTTAAAGCGGTCCAAGTTTGCGTCAATACTTTCTGTATTCTCATTAAATGGATCCAAAGAAAATGACATTGCTGGAATTTGGATGGGTGTTATACAATTCTTGGCCATCAACTATCCACTAAGTACAACAAAAGCAAAGAATCACACGATGTAAATATCAAAATGAATTGATTATAACGTCAACCACACACACTCTTATTATTTGCTGTGTAAGATAATCGTTCACACAACAAACAAAAAAGATTTTCCCTCCTGGACTCCACTCAATCAGCCTATTTGCACTTAATTCTGCTCTTTGTCCCAATTTTTGGACTAGCCAAAGGAAATAAAAATTTTGAGTGAATTGTATTTAACAATCCAAAGTGAATTTTACAATCCCGGACGAGCCCCCCCACGTCGATGTTTTTTTTTTTTTTTTTTTTTTTTTTTTTTTTTTTTTTTTTTTTTTTTTTTTTTTTTTTTTTTTTTAACCGGAGCACACGATCGCAAAGGGGAGGCGATCGGCCGCGCGTAGAGGTATAAATATACAAGCTAAATATATATAAAAATATACTAGTACCGTGATATATATAAACACAGCACAGTGATATAATAAACGCGCGCAAGGGGTAGGTGAGCGAAGACTCGCGTGTGTGATGTGCCTGGGGATCAAGAAATGGTGGGAAACTCGATCACCGGTCCACAGCACCGTCACCGAAAAGTGCTGAGTAACGCTGCGTGAACGAAGTACAAATGCGATCGCGAAGGTAGATCGTGATCGCTATGCACACGTTGAAGAACGATAAATGATGCGATAAATGATGAGCAAAAAAAAATGGAAAACGAGAAATGTAGTAGCCAAACCACGTGTAGCACAGTGGACTTATTAAGCTGAGCCGACGGGAGAAAGCCCGACCGGCGCAAGGAGAGATGGCGGCCGAGACCGGCCACGCGGTCGTCGCCCAAGTAGTGGTGTGAGCGTCGCACAAGTAGTGGCGTGACTGGAAAATAAATAGCAGGAGGGCCTTAAGGAGAGGCGCGCGCGGTCTAGAAAGGCCGAACCAAACAACCTGGCGTGGGGTAAAACGGCGATAACCACGAACCGGGTTACGCGTATAACCACGAACGGGGGATCGACGAAAATAAGTCAAGTGCTAGAAATACTAGCCCACCGATAGCCTCACACGGCAAGTGTAACAAAGGTTTAGCGCAAGCCACAAGTGAATGAGTCAAGAATGCGAACACAAGCAAACTGTACACAAAGGCAAAGTACAGGCGAGAAAGAGCACAAGACTTATCTTGTTTGGGCGACAGGAATTTTTTCGTGGAGCAGAGAGTGCGTCTTCACTGCTAGCGTGTTACTCGAAAAAGGAAGTGCTTTTTCGCTTGCCTGACATACGTCGAAAAGGGGAGTGTTTTTTGCATGCCTGACATGCGTTAAGACTTTTGTCTTGCCGGAAAATACCGGAATAATCGCACTCCGCCACAAATTCCCGACAGAAGAGCAGCGTCGCAAATTAAAAGACCTGAAGGCGGAAGGGTATACAGGTTTTTACCGTGGCTCCAAATTAATCAAATTTAGAAGTCGAGGACAGGATGACAGTGGCTCTGTCAACAACGGCCGTTCACGAGGACAGTTTGACGACAGGGACAATGGCATGCCAACACCACAGAGCTCCCATGACTCTGCCCCGTTCCCCTTTCTTCTTCTCCACACAAGAACGGGTACAAACGGACAACCAACTCGCACAAAAACCATCGTCGTGTACGCAGGATGAGGGGACCACAGGCACTGCAGAGAGCTGTCATACACCCTTTACCTCTGCAGAGAGCTGTCACACACCCTTTACCTCTACAAGAGAGCGACGCCAGCGCAGAGGAGGGGGAACGGATGGCAATCCAACACTTGATGCTGGTAGCCAGGGATCACCACGGGACTTTGGTAGTCGTCAGGGGGCTACGCCTCCTACCCAAGGCACCAGCAGACACTTCCCACCGCGTCCCAGGGCATTAAGGGATCGACGTTTCCTCGTCGACCCCAGCGTCAAACCCAGGATCGCATTAACACCATGCAGAAACGATCACACAGACGAAATGACGCCAAATGACTAAGGTTTCCTGTAATCAGTTACAGCGAGACCCTGACACACAGCGCGATACATGTGACAATGTGACACACACTCCAATCACAGATACCAATTTAAATAGCAAAAATCATGATTCAGCTTTTTGTAGTAGGACCAGAATTAGTACAGCAGTAACTAACGGGCAGTCCAGGTCAAAGGAGTCCCGTTTGTTGGGTATAAAATCAAACAATAGATGTGTGCGCATTCTTAACTGGAATATTGAGGGCTTGCTTTCTAAGGTATCTGACCCTGATTTTATGCACTATGTTCACAGCTTTGACATTATTTGTTTTACTGAAACCTTTCTTGAACTAAGGAAAGCATTAGATTGTTTTCCCAGCTTCATTCAATACATTAGTCCTGCGGCTAAACTTCAGTGCACGGTCGAAACAGTGGGTGGTGTGATGATAATGGTGAAACGTTCATTGCAGTCGTTCACTGAGCTACTGGACACATCACAAGATAACATTGTACTAATTAAGTTTCATAAAAGTATGTTGAACAGTACCAACGATATAATATTGTGTGGTGCATATGTGTGTCCCCTAGATAGCCCCTTATTATAAACAACCACACGTTTCTGTTAATTCTGGTATCTATCTGATTGAACAATGTATTTTGAATTATATTCAAATAATGAATGATTCGTGTGACTTTTTGATATGCGGAGACTTTAATGCCAGGACGGGAACACTAAATGTTGCAACACATGAGACAGAGGGAGACACGTATGATCTGGTCCAGTCAGACTTGTGTGAAACAAGGTCGTCTCAAGATGATACAGTGAATGCTTATGGTCGCCTTCTCCTTTGAGTTCTGTAGTGCGTGTGATTTAACAATACTGAACGGAGCATGTGCTGGGGACGAAAATGGGAAGTTTTACTTATGTATGTGCTACTGGTAGTAGTGTAATTGACTATTTCATTTGCTCAAAGGTGCTGAAAGGTGACAATATGGAGCTAAAAGTGGGTGAAATGTTTACCTCACAGCACATGCCTGTAGAGCTGACAATAAATTACAAAGAAATGGTCACAAAGGAGAATGAGACGACGTGTACAGAAAAAATCGTATGGACTTTAGACGACTCTTTTCATTTTCAAGCAGCTGTGCAAAGTCCCTTTTTTCAGCAAATCTTAGTTGAAGCAACACGTCTTTTACCATTGTCTGTGAACGATGCTGTCGTCTGCTTAAATAATGGGTTGATTAAAGCAGCGGAATGCATGAAGCGTAAAATTTTCACGGGCATAACGTCAAGCCCTTGGTATGACAGAGAATGCAGAGCAGCAAAAAAAAGAGATGAGAAAGTGGTGGAGAAATTTTAATCGCTGTAAAGTTAAATCGGCTAAAACTCAATATAGAATTGGCTTGGCAAATAGCAGACGACAGTACAAGCATTTGCTTAAAGATAAACATAAAACATATAAAAGAAGCAAACTCAATGCGCTCAATATGAAAATAAATGATTCAGGTAAGTTCTGGAGTGAAATCAGGTCTCTAAATCGAAAGACAAAATGCACACCAAACATCAGCACGATTGAATGGTTTCGTCATTTTCGATCTGTATTTAATTCTGTTAATCCTGTTATGGACAACTTTCAAGATATAGTGATGAAAGTGAAAGGTATGTTGATGAGCTCGATAGGCCAATTTGCACGGAAGAAATACATAGAAGCATTCGCTCTCTGAAATCGTGCAAAGCTCCTGGACCTGATGGTATTTTAGCGGAAATGTTGAAAAGCTCTACCGATTGCATCATGCCTTTCCTGTTGTGTTTGTTTAATCATATATTTGACACACACGATTATCCAAGCGTGTGGAACTGTGCCATTATTGTACCTCTACACAAGACCGGAGATATTGATAATCCTGACAATTATCGAGGAGTGTCTCTAATGAGTATACTTGGAAAGTGTTTGCCAGGGTGTTAAATAACCGCCTCACACAGTGGGCAGAGATAACGAAAAGATTGCCGAGGAACAAAGTGGGTTTTAGATCAGGTTATTCTACTTCCGACAATATATTTGTCCTGTATTCTATAGTGCAAAAGTATTTGGTGAGAAAGTCAGGGAAAGTATATGTTTGCTTCGTTGACTTTAAAAAAAGCATTTGATACAGTTAATCGTAACATTTTGTGGAATGTACTTAGAAAAATTGGTGTTGGAAGTAAAATGCTAAGGATGTTGCGATGTATGTATCAAAGTGTGAGATCGTGTGTAAGATGTCCTGATGTTCTTACTGAATTCTTTGAGTGCCCAGTGGGTGTAAGGCAAGGCTGTGTATTGTCACCCACGTTATTTTCGTTTTTGATAAATGAACTAGCGTTAGAAGTTGCTTCAAAGGGTGACTTTGGAATACAGTTAGTTCCCGACTTTGTACAGATCTTGATATTGTTGTTTGCTGATGATGTTATTTTAGCTTTCATACTGTCCCAAGGGATTACAAAATCAAATCGATATCCTCAAAACATTTGCAGACAATTATGATATGAGAGTGAATCTGGAAAAGACGAAAATAATTGTATTCAGAAAAGGGGGATTTCTGGGCCAGAAAGAAAAATGGAAATATGGTGAGGAAGATATAACGGTAGTCAACAGTTATAAATATTAGGGCTACATTTTACAACCAAGCTTTCACTAACGTATGCTGTGGAAGAGCTGGCCACTAAAGCAAAAATTAAAACAACTCAGCTCCTTAGATGCCTTTGGAAATTAGGAGATATTTCGAGAAATGTGTTCTTTAAGATGTATGACGCTCAGATTGCTCCCATTTTACTGTACGGGTCTGAGGTCTGGGGCTATCAACAGCTCGATGTACTAGAGAAGACACATATGTTTGCCTGTAAACGTTACTTGAACGTAAGTAGGCAAACACCAAACAAAATGGTGCTGGGAGACCTCGGCCGATATCCAATGTATGTTTTAGCGGCTGAAAGGTGTATTCGCTACTGGCTAAGAGTTTGTAATCTGGCAGAGAAAGACTACCCAGGAAAGCTTATAATATGCTAAACCACCTTCAAGAATTGGGAAAAAAAAACTTGGGCGTTTCACGTGAGAGTTATTATTTGTAAATGGATTTGGAGAGGTTTGGTTGCAACAGAGTGTTGGCGATATGAACAATTTCATTCATATTTTTAGACAGAGACTCGCTGATCAGTACGCACAAACCTGGCATGATAAACTGGAATCAGCAGAACGTTTTGAACTGTATTCTAGCTTTAAGCATTTCCTACGAACAGAACATTATTTGGATTACGAGATATCACGGTGTCAGAAAGAAGCGTATGTTAAGTTTAGATTTGGCATTTCTCCAATAAGGGTGCATAAACTGAGATACAGAAGAGATGTGGTACCAAGACATTTATTATGTCCGGTTTGCAAAGGAGCTATTGAAGACGAGTCACATGTATTGTTTGAATGCAGAGTGTATGAAGTATTTAGAGAAAATGTGAATGCTATCAATAACGCTGAAGGAAGTGTGTCGTATGTAATGTCCTGTGCCGATGAAATGTCTGTGAGACAAGTCTCACGTTTTCTGTACAACGTTTTCCGAAGTAGATCACAGCTGATACAAGAGGAAGAACCGAAGACAGTGTGTGTTCATGCTGTGTGAATGATATCTTTGAATGGACAAATTAAGCTCTGGCAAAATATCCGTAGGATTGATGAAGTTAATAGATGGATGCTCGTAAACTTTGATTAATATTGATTGAGGATCTCAGTTATTAACGAGAACTGAAGACTGATCGGAGATCAAGGCGGTAAATAATATGTTAGTGGCTTTTATGGATGATTGATTATTGATAAATGACCAAAGATGGAGGACTGATGATGACTGATGATGACTATTGATCATTTATTTTTTTTTAATGGTATATATGAGGATAGGATATGGGAGAGGATAAGCGATTTAAGTCGAATTAATGAACATTGAGGATAAATGATTCAAATGATAATGATGACTGATTATCAATATTGATCAGTGGCCTCTATGATTAGGGATTCTTGATTGATTACGATCGACGGAATATCAGTGGACAA
>JADBJO010028027.1:0-2500 GCA_016801955.1 Conus betulinus
GGATTCACATAAGGCAACCTTACAAACTAACCCGGGAAAGAACTAGAAGCAGATTTTTTGTTTTACTGCACCTGCAAACAGAATGGAAGCCAGGGGGAAAAAATCCAACACAAACTCTGTCACATCACACAATCAACATGGGATTATCAACATGGGATGACTGAACCACACGTCGTAACATGTTATCGCAAAATGGTACGGTTGAAATATACACCGCACCATTGCCGAATAAAATGGGAAGACTGGAGCTTACCACCACACAATATAAGAACGACAAGACAGACCAATTGATATAAGATTTAGATATGTATCCGTGATACAGATAGACAATTACTCAGGAGAAGAAATCCGACCAAGCATAGAAGAGAGACGAGGGAGACTAAAGAGGAGCAGAGAGAGACGGGGGAGAGAAGGAGGAGTGAGAGTGAGAGAGCCACTCTTTCCTTCTGTAATTAATATCGACAAATTTAAGGTAATAATTTTTGGTATCGACCTTGCGCGCGGCACAACACACCACTGCACACACCGGTTAGCTAGTCTGTCAGTGAGCCATGTGTTTAGCTAGTTAGTGAGCTATGTGGTTAGCTTATCTGTCAATGAGCTATGTGGTTAGCTAGTCTGTCAATGAGCTATGTGGCTAGCTAGTCTGTCGGTAAACAATAATTTAGCCACATTACCCATTTTCTCACATATGACATACATTCATATAGAGGAATTTGGATTTCAATTAAACATCTTCTCGGTTCATGAAATCAATGGACAGGGGAATAAAACTTTTTTTTAAATCTGACACTTCTGCATTTAACCGATCGATATCTTCGTCCTGACTGAAGAAGGTCATACTGATTTGCAAGAACGTGGGTCTGGTCACACGTAATCTTCTTCGCTTTACAAACAACACGGCACCTGTATAGCTCACTCAGACTTTTTTGTCTCTCACCAACGATTTTTCCTCCCACGTTCACCACTTCTCAAGCACATTTCTGCTCTTCACAGTCAACCCACCATACCAACACATAAATGAGAAAGTTAGTTAGAACAGATTCCAAGAAGCATGAATAAAATGTCCGAAGAATGTCAGTATTCACATGAAATGATCGCAGCTTGCGAAGACAATATAATCTGGTTTGACATTTTTTGTGGACATACTCAACATGGGATTTAAAATTCAGCTTATTATCTATAAAAAGTTCTAAATATTTGTATGATTTCAACACGTTCTACTTCAGCACCTTTGATAAAAAAGTGGTGGTACAGCTTTTGGATTCTTTCTAAAATCAATCAACATTTCTTTCGTTTTTTGTTACATTCAGATCAGATAGTTATGATCGCACCAGTCAACAAATCTTTGAACCTCCTTGAAGTAAACAGAATCAGAGTTGGAAAGATCCACAAGTGCTGAGTCATCTGAATATTTAATGTACAAAGTTGAATCACTTCCTGAACAATCATTTGTGTACAGAGTAAAAAGCACTGGTGATAAAACAGTACCCTGGGGTGCGCCAGTTGAAATGACTCTGGAAGACGAAACAACACTTTGATATCGAACAGACTGTGTCCTCTGTGTAAGAAAATCAATTATCCAAAGAATGAGCTTGTTACCCACATTTATGTTAATGAGTTTCTTTGCCATCAGATGTGGTTGTATGGTGTTGAATGCTGATGAGAAATCAATAAAGAGAATGCGTACAAAGGAGGCAGGTTTTTTCGAGGTGTGAAAAAAAAGCATGATGGAGAAGTGTGAGTGTGGCATCATCTGTTGATCTGTTCTGTTGGTATGCGAACTGAAACGGGTCTTGGTACTGTGTAGTATCTTTTAAAACATAACTGAGGACAATTCTTTCAAGACATTTCATTGCAACAGATGTGAGGGCAACTGGTCGGTAATCATTTAAACAGCTTGGGTTGCGTTTTTTTGGGAACAGGACATACAGTGGCATTTTCCATAAAACAGGAATTATACATTCTCTAAGTGACCAGGTAAAAAAACGACTGTAAACATAGGAGAGCTGAGAAGCACACACCTTCAACAATTTTCCACAGATATTATCAGGGCCCATTGCCTTTCTCACATTTAAACGTTTGAAAAAAACTGAACATCATTTTCCTCAATCACAACAGAATCACTCCATCAACATCGTTTTTTAACATTGCTTTGGAGTTCTTCCTTCACTTCCTTTAATTCTTTACTAAAATCTTTATCATCAAATCTACAGTAAAAATCGTTCAGCTTTTCTGCAAAAACATTTTCCTTAACCTGATAAAACCTTTATCAGGCGTCCATGGTGACTTTATCAGGCGTTCATGGTGACTTTAACAAGGGTTCATGGTGACTTTATCAGGCGGTTCATTTTGACTTTATCAGGCAGTTCATTTTGACTTTATCAGGGGTTCATGGTGACTTTATCGTGCGTTTATGGTGACTTTATCAGGTATTCATGGTGACTTTATCAGGAGTTGATGGTGACATTATCAGGAGTTCATGGTGACTATCAGCGGT
>JADBJO010028027.1:10000-12500 GCA_016801955.1 Conus betulinus
ACAGTATGAAAAAAAAATTCTGTGTATCTCTCCATTCCAGCAGAAATCAGAACACATCTGAACAAGTGGACACTAATTTGCCCTTACCCGCTTCACTACAGTCCACGGTGTTTCATGGTGAAGAGTCGCCATTAGCCGTCTGTTGATTGGTTGACAGCCTGGAATGATGGGACACGGCGTCAGCCTGTGGGTCCGCGATGACTCGGCGGTATCGTGGCATCACATTACCAGCCGTACATTCGTTTCCTTTGGGGTTGTTTTATGTCCAGTTTCGGAAGCAGAGGAACTCATAATGGAACCACTTAGAGCTACAGTCCCCGTAAATGACCCGCTCAAATGGAACCACTTAAAGAGACACAGACTGAACAAACAGCCCGGTCAGGTTGCGGCCTTCAGAGACACAGACTGAAACAAACAACCCGGTCAGATTGCAGCCTCTTAGAGACACATGCCTGGTAAACAACCCAGTCAGATGTAGCCAAATAGAGACATAGATCCAAGAGAGAAACCAGTAAAATGTATCTGCTGACAGATATAGACTCAACAAATCAACAGGTCACATCTATCTGGTAAGAGACATACACCCCAACAAACGAACCGATCAAATTTATCTCCTTTGAAACAATAGACCCCCCCCCCCCTCCTCCCCAAAACAAAAAGATCAAATTTAACTAACTTAGAATCATAGACACCTCCCCCCCCCCACCACCACCACCACCCCCCCTCCCCCAGACATGTACCAAGTTAAGCCTAACTATTTGGAAACAAGAACCCAACAAAAAAGACGAGCAATTTTTTAAACTGTGTTGATACACAGACACAACAAACGACTCGGTCGAATTCAATCACCTAAAAGATAAACGCAACCGCAACGAAATAACCAGTTAAACTTCACTACTTTAAGTCATGGACGCATCACGGACAAACAACACGGTCAGATTAACCACTTAAAAACGGGTACGACACAAATGAAAAGTTTTTTTTTTTTTTTTTTTTTTTTTTTCAAATGTAATCACTTGAGAAGGACACCCTCGCTCGCTCCGAACAACTCAACTGAAATTAGTCACTGTTGGGAGGGACGCAACTCCAGCAATCCAACCCCTGTCAAACTCAATCGCTAAAAGTCGGACACCACTCAAACAACAACCTGTTCAAATCTTAGAACTAAGAGAACGGACACTACTCAAACAAACAACCTGTTCAAATTTTACAGCTAAGAGACGGACACCATTCAAACAAACAACCTGTTCAAATCTTACAACTAAGAGACGGACACCACTCAAACAAAACAACCTGTTCAAATCTTACAACTAAGAGACGGACACCACTCGAACAAACAACATGTTCAAATTTTACAACTAAGAGACGGACACCACCACTCAAACAAACAACCTGTTCAAATCTTACAACTAAGAGACGGACACCACTCAAACAAACAACCTGTTCAAATTTTTCAACCAAGAGACGGACACAGCCCTGACAAACAAGCTGCTCAAATTTAACTATTTAGATGAACACAATGCCAACAAACAACACGGTCAAATGTAACCAGTTCCAGATGGATACCCCCACCCCCCCACCCCCCCTCCAACGAACAAACTGGTCAAATGCAATCACTTAGGGACGGACACAGATCACAAACAGCTAGGTCAAATTGAACCACTAAGAGGCGGACACACCCTCAACGAACAATGTGGTCAAATTTCAGCACTAAAGATGGACACGACGCTAAAAAAAAAAAAAAAAAAAAAAGGGTCACATTTCACCACTTAGAGACGGACACAATCCCAACTACCAAATGACCAAATTTTACCACTAAAGATGGACACACAACCCCAGCAAACAAACTGGCCAAATCTAACCATTTAAAGAAAAACACAACACTAGCAATCAACCCGGTCAAATTTAACCATTTAGAGACGGACACAACTCCAGTAAACGACATGGTAAAATTTTCCCACTGAAAAGATTTGGATACAATCCCAACAACAAACAACCAAGTCAAATTTCCTTCTAAGAGGCGGGACACAACCCTAACAAACAATCCGAAGAAATTTTATCCGCTTGGGGACGCACAGAATAAACAAACCAAGTCAAACTAAATTCCTAAACACGGACACAATACCGACAAACAACCTGAATAAAGTTAACCCTTTAGATGCAGATCCAACCAAATATCCGGTCATTTTTTTTTTTTTTTTTTTTTTTAGTTTTGCAGACAAAAAGGCAGACCAACTCACCAACCGACAGAAACAAAAAACAGGAATACTGGACCGCCAAACGAAGGGATGAACGACTAAACAAAACAAACGCAACGCGTTTCGACCTATTGGTTCTCCTTCAGACAGGACAAATTTACGTTCGAAACAACGAGCACGACGGATGAGCAGAGAGCCACTTATCTCTTTTCGATTTGGGAGCAACATTTGGGATAGAGTGAGGAACTAAATCAGTGGAATGGAACTGAGGTTGAGGGGGAGAAAATACAGGTTACAGTGAT
>JADBJO010028028.1:5000-10000 GCA_016801955.1 Conus betulinus
GTTTCGTGACAACTTCGTCTGTTGGAAACAGATTTGTCACTATGGTTGATAAATGGATCCAATACTTTCGTCTAGACAAAGAAACAGACCTGGCGACGGAATCACGTGGACTTCCTCCACCAAAAAGAGACTACAGTCGCACAGTGAGCGTGTGAGGTGAAAGCCTCCGTCTTCTGGGATGCTGAAGGAATCCGGCTGGAGATTTTCTTTAAAAGGACAGCAACAGTAGCGGAGGCTAAGCGACATTACTGAGGCCCTGGTGACACCAGTCGTGTCGCTAAACCACGAAAAGCCGACATAAGAGGTGTTGTGCCCCCAAGACAATGTTCCAGCTCACGAATCGGTAGTTGCCAAGGCAACTCTGAACCAATGGGGCGATCTAGGTCAGCAATCAGCCGGCCACCTTACTCTCCACTGTCTGGGCATCGTCTGACTTTCACCTTTTCACAGACTTTGAATAGTGGCTGACTTGAAGACATTTCCAGACGGTCAATGACGTCATGGCTGTTGAGGGATCTGTTTTTTTGTCTTTTTGTCTTGTTGTTGTCCTTTTAAAGATCCGAGAGAGATCTCCCCTTTTTTTTTTCTTTGCGAAGCAATCGCATCACAGCAGCATCGCTGGCATACGTTTGGGGAGTAAAAGGTGACTCTGTTATGAATCATTATTGAAGTTGAAAGAACATCATACTGTGATCATGTAATACTTTGGCCGAGAACGTATCATCCCCTCTTGTACACTGAGAGAGAGAGAGAGAGAGAGAGAGAGAGAGAGAGAGAGAGAGAGAGAGAGAGAGACACTGACACTGACACAGGTTTAATTGTGAAGCGCAGCCACCGGCCCATACACAGAAATGGATTATGGGAAGGGGGAGAAGCCATGGAGGGAGAGAGAGGAGATAGAGATAAGGGAGTAGAGAGAGAGGAGGAGAGATGAGCAGTTCGGAGGGGAGGAGCTGAGGGCAGAGCTAGAGCGGACGCATTTTACACAACAGAGGAGAATCCACACACACACACCAGACTCACACACACATGCATCACACACACACACATCGAGAATGAGAGGTGGGAGAGAGAAGGAGGGAGGAGACACTGAGAGAGAGGAAGAGAGACCCCATCCCATCCTCTTTACAAGTTCATCTGTCCGGCCATACACAAATCCTATTAATTCCCTGGAGGGAGAGAGGAGGAGATAGAGAGAGACAGCCTTCACCTCTTGCGAAGGAGTTGCACGCACTCTATGCTCGCTTATAAGACATCATCATTTAAAACATCTCCTGGCCCCCAGCCATCCAGCCACTCCCCCATTTTTTTTTTTTTTTTTTTTCTTCTTTTTTTTTTTTTTTTTTTCTCCTAACATTTTAAAAACATCTCCTGCCCCCAAGCCCCATCCAGCCCCTCCCCCGTTTTTTTTCGTTCTTTCTTTTTTTTTTTTTTGGAAATAAATGAAAGATATAGTGCATCAATGAAGTGGGTTCACCAGTAACACGGAAATAACGTGACAAGGAGTGGTAGCTCTTGCCTCCTGTCAATGATTGACAACTGTAGCTCTGTGACTAGAAAGGGGAAGCTGCCAAATGGCACCAGCACCTATCGCAATAGCAGACAAAAGTATGCAGAACCGACAGGGAAACATCCATTCTTCTCTTCCTCCACCTTGGATTCTTCTCCTCCTTACTCGTCCTCCTTATCCTCTTCCCCTCCCTCTTCATCATCATCATCATCATCATCATCATCTTCTTCTTTCTTTCTTCTTCTTCTTCTTCTTCTTCTTCTTCTTTTCTTCTTCTTCTTTTTCGGTGACTCTGTTTGTCGTGTGTGTGTGTGTGTGTGTGTGTTGTGTGTGTGTGTGTGTGTGTGTGTGGTGTGTGTGTGTGTGTGCATGCGTACGAGCGTGCCCGCGTGCGTGTGAGTGAGTTAGTGAGTCAGTGAGTCAGTGAGTGAGTGTGTGTGTGTGTGTGTGTGTGTGTGTGGTGTGTGTGTTTGTGTGGTGTGTGTGTGTGTATGGTGTGTGTGTGTGGTGTGTGGTGTGTGTGTATGTGTTGTGTGTGTGTGTGTGTGTGTGTGTGTGTGTGGGTGTGGTGTGTGTGTGTGTGCTGTGTGTGTGTTGTGTGTGTGGTGTGTGCACGCGTGTACGGACATCAGTTTAGTTTGAAGAGGAAGATCGAACCATGACGTTGAATCTGACGTGGATGCAGATGGCCAAAGCGAGAGAGCGAGCGAGAGACAACAGGAATGCGAATTTATATATTTTTTTTTTTCATACGAAGGCCAAAGCCCCATACTACAGGGGACTTGATAAATGTAATATACGTCATAAATAATACGAATCAAAACAAAACGGTTGATAGCGTACCGTCTAGGTAATACCCCACAGAAAAGCCTCCAAAGGTACTAGAGTCCAAATTCTTCTGTTTGCTTCATGAATATACCTATCTCTACTCAATAGCGTGCTCTCATTACTTGTCGATAATAAGAATAAGCCCGAGGTTACAGTGGATTTGGATACGTTTTATACTTAAATCGCTGACAGCAGGGGACACCAAAAAGAAAGAAAAAAAAATGTATTTTCTGCTCTTCTCTTGCTCTATTACATAGTTGATATATCAACAATATTTCTATAAATTAAAGTGAGCAAGAGAGTGAGAGGTTGAGAGAGAGAGAGAGAGAGAGAGAGAGAGAGAGAGAGAGAGAAGCACACACCACATACAAAAGAGGCACACACACAACACACACACACACACACACACACGCACACGACCACACACCACACACACACACACACACACACACACACGCACCACACACACACACACTCACACGATACACACACACACACACACCACTCCACACACACACACACACACACACATATAATCTAATATCACGATTTAGTGGAAGACGTTTAAATGACTCACACCACACACACACACACACACACACACACACACACACCACACACACACACACACTCGCTCACACACACACACCACACACACACACACACACACGCACACACACACTCACGCACGCAACGCAACGCACGCAATACACACACACCACACACACACACACACCGCACACACACACACACACACACAGACACACGCGCGCGCGCGCGCGCGCGAACTCTACCGTTACACAACAAGAACGTGACATCTTAATCCACAAAGCCGACGGTAATGTTCTCCTTCTTCAAACTGATACAAATCGGCAACTGATGACAGATCTTTGTGTTCCAGTGTGATCAAATGTTTCCACGTCCTGCCTCTTTTTTCAACATCTTCCCCACAAACCCTGTCTGGAAGCTCTTAATTGGTCTCAGATGGAGTTTGTCTTGGAAATGCCGCGATTCCAGAACAGCAGCAGTAACATTAAGCCAAAAAAAATCTGCAGAAGGAAGTAAACAAGGGGAAAAAATTGCAAGTATGCTCAAAAACACACAAGCAGAACACCACATAAGTAGTGGCACAGAAACATAAAACCTGAACAAAATACACAGAGGCAGCGATTTTGACAAATCTCTCTCTCTCTCTCTCCTCTCTCTCTCTCTCTCCGTCGGGTCTCTCTCACTCTCTCTCTCTCTCTCGCTCTCTCTCCCTCTCCCTCCTCTGTCTCTCTCTCTCTAATCTGTTCTGTTACACACCCTCAGGTGCATGCGCACTCGCTTACCTGCTCTCTCTTCCGTAATCTTATTCTATTCAAAGTCCCCTTTTTGTCTGATTTTGTGACAGTTTTTTTTTTATATGTTGTGAGCTGTTGCGTTGTGTTCTTCCTTTTGGATGTCGTTGTTGTAAACGGTGATGTACCAGACCTGCGCCCATCTCTGAACCTGAATGAAATACGAGGGTTAGATGCTAAGTCGATATACCTATGAAGGATTTGAGCTGCATTTACAATATTTGGCGCATGATTGCACGTACCTCTTCGGAAGTGGCGTGTAAGATTTAGCATCTGCCGTCACATTACTTATGACGTCACCAACCCTCTAAGTGATCGAAGCCACAGGATAAAGAAGTAATTCAATATTTACGAAAAGAAGGATTCTACACCAAGAGAGTTAATATGACATAACAAACCATTTGTGGAGGATGTCACTACATATTAAAATGTCAGCGGTCTGAACTCAGGAGAGGAAGACACATACTGGAAGATGAATCTCATCCTGGGAGGCTGTTCAGCGCCAGTACTGAGATCACTATTGACCAGGTCAGGAAACTTGTGATGGCTGATGGAGGACTGGTCAGCAGCAGGCATATAATAACTGTTTCACGGCCTTGACGTATCATACGACACGTGGCATGGACAATTCTGACCAGTGATTTGACCAACAGTAAGGTCACAGCAAAGTGGACCGCGAAACTTCTGATCAAGGAACAACCCAATTAAAAAGCATCAGACTGAACATGTCTCGTCAGATCTTCGCCTGTTTGAAGAAGATCTTGGCCAGATTTGTCACCAGGGTTGATAAATGGATCCAGTACCTTCGCCCCAGACAAAGAAACAGACTTAGCGACGGAACCACTTTGACTTCCTCCACCCAAAGAGTCTACAGTCGTACAGTGAGTGAGTAAGGTGAAAGCCTCCGTCTTCTGGGATGCTGAAGGAATCCGGCTGGAGGATTTTCTTTAAAAGGACAGCACCACCGTAGTGAAGACTAAGCGACATTACTGAGGCCCTGGTGACACCAGTCGTGTCGCTAAAACCACGACAAAAGCCGACATAAGAGGTGTTGTGCCCCCAAGACAATGTTCCCAGCTCACGAATCAGTAGTTGCCAAGGCAACTCTGAACCATTGTGGCTTCCAGACCATCTATCGCCCGGCCACCTTACACTCTCTTTTGTCTGGGCATCGTCTGACTTTCATCTTTTCCCAGACTTTCAATAGGGGCTGACTTGAAGACATTTCCAGACGGATAATGTCGTCACGACTACTGGTGGATCTGCTTTTTTATCTTTTTATGTATCTATTTATTTGTTTATTTCGTTTATTTTCTTTTTAA
>JADBJO010028028.1:12500-20602 GCA_016801955.1 Conus betulinus
AACCCACCACCTTCATCTATCGGTGTACCTTATCCTCTTTCCATCTAGCTGGCTGAGGTTCTGAACACGCCTTCATCAAAGTAATGCTGACTGTCATTGCTGCCAGAAAAAAGAATGCCGCAGGAGCGGTGGATCCCCGGTTCGGAAGAAGAAAAGAAAGACAGAAAGAAAGGAAGGAAAGAAGAGAAAGGAGAGAAGACTGAAAGCCAAAGAAAAAAAGGAATTTTGATGAAGGTGATGAGCGAGTGGGGTTTAGGAATTGGTCGTGAAGACCGCCTTTTAACCGAGACCAGACAAACGAAAATCTTTCAGTTGGACAGGGTTGCCAGGTCAGTCGACTAATTTATTACACGGAGAGGCGGAGCGCAGTGAGGAGTGGTGGTCTTGCTATTTTTGTTTGCTGGTTGGCTGGTTGTGTGAATCGAAAGCTATGTGAGTTTTTCTGGATGATAAATGGAGACAGCGTGAAGGGGGCAGGTTTTACACTAAAACTTCTATCTTTCTATTTTCATTAACTGCGCATATTTTCTACAAAGCAACATAGCTAAGTCGTTCTGGATAGCGGTGCTGATCAGCTGGACCCCCCCAAAATTCTCACAAATACATAGCTCAGGTAGGATCAAACTCATCAACAACTCTCTCACCTCCAACCCCCCCCCCACTCGCCCAAAACTCCCCGCCTACTCCGCGCCGAACTCGTCGCGCTGTCCGGCCCCCCCCCCCCCCCCCCCCCCCCCCCACCACCCCCGCCCGCCCACCCCCCCCCCACGCCCCTCTCTCGAACTCTCAACTCGCAACGCGACCCTCTCGCCCTATCAAAACTTCTTCGCTTCCTCCGCCCCTCTCGCCGCCACCCAAACTCTCGCGTCGCTCACTCGGGCGTTCTGGCCCCGCAAACTCGCCGCCATCGGTCCCCCCCCCCCCCCCCCCCCCCCCCCCCCCCCCCCCCCCTCCCCCCCCCCCCGACCCCCCCCCACCCCCCCCCCCCCCCCCCCCCCGTCTCTCGTCTCGACTGCCCTCGCCCCCCCCCTCGCCCCTCCCCCCCCCCACCCCCCCCCGTCGCCCCATTTCGCCCCCCCCCCCCCCCGCCCACCCACCCCCCCCCCCCCCCCCCCCCCCCCCCCCCCCCACCCCCACCCCCCCCCCCCCCCCCCCCCCCCCCCCCCGGCCCTCAAACGTCGCCCCCCCCCTATCGGCGCCGGCGCGGCCTACCGACACCTACTCAAACCTCGAAACCCTTCCACTCCGACGGGCGCCCTCGCCGCCCCCCCAAACAATCGCCCCCCACCCCCCCCCCCCCCCCACTCGGGTCCGCGGCAAACGGCCGCTACTCGCGCCCCCCCCCCCCCCCCCCCCCCCCCCCCGCGCTGGGCTCGCCCCCCCCCCCACCCCCCCCCCCCCCCCCCCCCCCCCCCCCCGCACCCCCCCCCGCACTCGTCACTCTCCTCCAACCCCTTCTCGCCCTCGCCCCCACTTTCCTGCTATCTCCGCACTAAACTCAAACTCGCCCCCCCTCGCGCGCATCGCTCGCTCGCCCCCCCCCCCCCCCCCCCCCCCCCCCACCCACCCCACCCCCCCCCCCCCCCCCACTCGGGCGCTCTCGCGCCGCGTCTCGCCCCCCCTCAAAAAACTCTCGCCTTCACACCTCAGGGGAACCACACCCCACCGGACTCGCCCCCCCCCCCCCCCCCCCCCCCCCCACCCCCCCACTGGGCCCACCCCGCCCCCCCCCCCGGGACCCCCCCCCCCCCCCCACCCCCCCCCCCCCCCCCCAACTCGGTCTCTCTACAAACCATCGCCCCCCCTCTCCCCCCCCCCCCCCCCCCCCTCCCCCCCTCCCCCCCCCCCCCCCCCCCCCCCCCCCCCACGCCCCGGTTCACCCCCCACCCCCGCCCGGGTGCACTCCCCCCACCCCCCCCCCCCCTTTCGACCCGGCGCCCCCCCCCCCCCCCCCCCCCCCCCCCCCCCCCCCACCCCCCCCCCCCACCCCCCCCCCCCCTTATCGCCCCCCCCCCCCCCCCCCCCCCCCCCCCCCCCCCCCCCCCCCCCCCCCCCCCCCCTCGCAAAATCGCCCCCAAATCGCACAAACGACTCGCCCCCCCCCGCCCCCCCCCCCCCCCCCCCCCCCACCCCCCCCACCCCCCCGTCCCCCCCCCCCCCCCCCCCCCCCCACCCCCCCCCCCCCCCCCTCCCCCCCCCCGACCCCCCCCCCCCCCCTCCCCCCCCCCCCCCCCCGCCCCCCCCCCCCCCCCCCCCCCCCCCCCCCCCCCCCCCCCCCCCCCCCCCCCCCCCCCCACCCCTCAAGTCTCAAATGCTACCACTGAGCCCCACATGCACATGTCACGCCGTCTTATACGAGATAGACATCACGCAAACACCACTGATCATTGCAAAACATACTGTGGTTAAAAACTGAACGAGGGTCTGGAACAATTCCTTATTATTATTATTATTATATTATTATTATCACCATCATCGCCCTCAGCATTATCACTTTTATTATCAGCATTATCATTATAGCATCATCATGATCATTACTGCTGCTACAAACCACTTCCACTACTATTGTTATCATTTAACCTAGAAGGGCTAGGACGGGGCATATTCGGATTACACGCGGCTGACCCTTTCCTTGATGTTCTTTACTTGAAGGTCAATGGGAAGTTATTCTCCAGACCGTAGATAGTTAGAAGAAATTACTTCCCCAGATTTAGTTAGCGCACGCACCATTTGTTCACACTGGTGATGAGATCTATCAAACAATCTTCACTGAAAAACAGCACGGGAAATGTACTGTTAAACGGAGGTTACAAGTATGTGCAATGTCATATATTTTTCCGTGGAATATAGAATGTCTCTAGTAATGTTAACACTGTTTTTTTTTCACTTTGATTTTTGCGGACGTATTCTTGCGTGTGCGGCGTGCGGTGCGTGTGTTGTGGTGGGGGGAGGGGTGCGGGGCCGGGTGGGGAGAGCGAGGGGAGCGACGTGAGATCGAGAGACGAGAGAGAGAGACGAGAGAGAGAAGAGAGAGACAGACAGACAGACAGACAGACAGAAAGGACATAGAGGACAGACAGACACACAGAGAGAGACAGAGAAGAGTACACAGGGTATGACCCTTACAGTGCCTTAATATTAACCAGTTAACGTTCCTGGTCCCCTGGGTAGAGAACTACACTGCTCTTTTCCACCCCAGAAAACTGACTCAAAAGAGATTATCAAGTTATGTTTGGCCTTGGAAAAACGTTCTGCTCTTTCCCTAAGAACCCTCCTCAAATTTTTCAGATGACAGGGTTGGAGGCATGGGGGGGGGGGGGGGGGGGGGGGTCCGGGGGTTTGTGGAGGTGGGAGGCGGCTGTACGCGGAAAGTAGGGGCAGCGAGTAAGGAAGGGCGGTAAGTAAGGTAGGGGAGGGAGGGGGACCACGAACGGGAGGGGGGGGGGGGAGGGGGAGATGTCCGTAAAAAACCCATGTTACCCTCTCCCTTTCGCTGACCATTCCTCATCTCTATGGGGGTGCGCCCTTGGCAATGCCTAGTTTCGGAATGTCCTTTAAAAACAAAACCAAAAAAAACGCTGTTTGTTTCAATGCCATTTGTTTGCGTTTTGTTTTTTGTTCTTTTGTTGTTTTTTTTTTTGTTTTTTGCATTTTTGTTTTCGGAATGTTTTTTTGTTTTTTTCTTTTTTTTTTTTTTTTTTTTTTTGTTTTCTTTTTTTTTCCCCCACTGTACGGTTTTTATCGTATCTTTGACACTTGGACACTGTGATTTGTTTACTGTTCATTAGCTATATAAAGCCCTTGTGGGGTACAAAGCATTGATTGATACCAAAGGCCAAGACATTGAAACCAGCACACAGGTAGTAACACTAGTGCTAACACACAGACCACAGACACACCACACACAAACACTACACACACACACACACACAACACACACAACACACACACACACACACACAAGCGCTCGCTCGCACGCGCATATGCACACACCTCACACACATACCCACACACATACCCCCCCACACCACCACACACACACCACACACACACACACTTACATCCACTCACGCGCCCGCGCGCTCTCGCGTGCCCTCATAGCACGTACAATATTTTTCATATGAACCAATCCAAACATAACATAACAGTCTCTTCGTCTTGCCTATTGAGTTAAATACTCATTAACGTTCTTCGACTGATGAATACATACAGACATTTCAACACATTACGGTTTTAAATCGACGGAGAGCGAGAGACTGGGCTTAACAGCTATCCTCCTGTCACGTCATTGGACTTGGCTGCAGAATGATCGGAAACCTTGGAAAACGCCTCCCTTATATGTTGCTACAGAAACCACCCCTCATTTTGTTTGGTCTGTCATTACTGTCTGTCTTCCTGTCATTTTGTCTGTGTCTGCTGGCTTTCTGGGCATGTGATTGGAAAACATGCGTCCCCCCGAAGCAGTTATTGACATACGATGGAAAGAAATATTGTCCTTTAATGCAACATGAACGCACGCATAACATCTTGCATAACATGTACAATCCCATCACCAGCTTTCGGAAGAGAAGGCCGTTTGGCCGTTGGTATGGATGACCCACGTTACACATAGCATGCACCCTGCGTGAGAAATGGAAAGAATGAAGGAATTAAAGAGATATTGAGATATTGAGTGAACAATATTGGACGATATTGGCTGGATGACACGGGAAACGACTGAATGAAGCGCCAGCTGGCAGCTCTTCAGTCGGCACTACCCAGGTAGGCAGCCCGTTCTGTAAACGAGTATGGATTGTAAAAAACAGTAAAAAAAAAGCTTAGAGCGCGGTCTTTAACCAAGAATAGGTGCTATATAAGTATCCCATCCATGATGATGATGATGATGATGATGATGATGATGATGAAATTGATCATGATGAGGAGGAGAGGAGAAGGAGAAGGAGGAGGATAATGATGATGATGATAAACAGCAAACATGGCGTCCGTACAATCATTGACACGAGAAAAAATAGAAAAAAAAAAACATTTTCCCTTAGTAGAAAACAACAGGCGTTTTGAGCAATTAGTGACACACGCAAAAAAAAAAAAAAAAAAAAAGAAACAGCATTTTCACTTTCGTAACACAAGCATGCGTTCCAAGTAATCATTCAAAACACGATTGAAAGAAACATTTGTTTCCCTTAAAAGCAAACTGTTTGGCCTTGTTCCCTCCTAGCCTTTGCGTTCCCGTGTACAAAGCAGCGGGTCACTGGTTCTTGATTGTGATTGCTTTATTAGAAGAATGTGTGGGTGTGTGTGGGGTGTGTGTGTGTGTGTGTGGTGGGTGTGTGTGTTGTGTGTGTGGTGTATGTGTGTGTGTTGTGTGTGTGGTGTGTGTGTTTGTGTGTGTGTGTGTGTGTGTGTGTGTGTGTGTGTGGGTGTTTTAAAACACGTGTAATCTCTTCAATTGTATTTAGGGGCAAGAGTCATGCTTTTCATATAAACTGATAATGATATCTTCTCCACCTCCTCCCTCTCCTCTCCTCTCCTCCCTCCCTCTCTCTCTATCTCTGTCTGCTTCTCTCGTCTCTTTGCTGTCTCTTCCATTCTTATATATCTATCTATCGATGTAATATGTTGTATGTTATGTATGTATGTTAGTTATGTAATGTATGTATGTATCTAGTATCCTATCTATCTATCTATCTAATCTATCTATCTATCTATCTATCTATCTATCTATCTGTCTGTCTGTGTCTACCTCAGCTGAAATAATAAAGCATGAAATGACATTTTTAATGAAAGCTTAAATTAGAGATCTGAGTAATTAACACCAAATTGAATCAATCCTGAGAGTGATACTTCGAGTGACCTAATTTATTGTGTATTAACTTAATGTTCGCGCGGCGGTCTCTCTTCTCCTCTACTCCCTCGCTCACTCCTCGCTCTCTCCTCTCCCTCCTCTCCTCTCCTCCTCTCTCTCTCTCCCTCGTGGTTGTGTGTGTGTGATGGGTGTGTGGTGTGGGTGTGTGTGGTTTGTTGTGTGTAGATAGAGAAAGCTAGAGAGGAGACGACGGAGAGCTAGGAGCTCCCAACACACCCCACCACCGACCATACATCTACAATATTCCCCCCATAGTGCACACAGACCTAAAAACATAACTCCGCAGCTCCTGTGGTGTCCTTTTTACACACCTAGGCCTCCACTCCTAGGAAACGATCGGGATTGGTCTGAATTTTTCGTCACATCTTGCTTCTGCTGTCTCTGCTTGCTGCGTCTGGGCTGCTGCTCTGGAGGGGCCGCGCGCGGCGCGCGCACACACCACACATACACACACACCACACACACACACCCGACACCACACACACCTATATCACCCATATTCAGACCACACATGCAAAACACGCGCGCGCCGCGCGCGCTGCGCGCGCACACCACACACACCACCCACACAACACCACACACACACCACACACATGTAATATTTCTCTGAAAAGACATATCAGATGGGAATCCCGCAAGGAGCTGTGATAGCTCCTATCCTGTTTAATATTTGATCCATGAGTCTTCCTAAATCCTTATCAAAAACTGTTGCCACTAGTACAATATGCGGATGATATCTGCACATATGGATGAAAAAAGTTATATCAAAATGAACTGGATAAATTAGTAAGTACATGACTGAAAATGGATTGGCCCTTTCAGCTGAAAAAATCGAATATGGTTCTGTTCAATACTGGCTATGATCCTGATCCTTTGCCTCATTTCAAATAGATGGATTGTGCCTTGAATATAAAAAAGTTTGTAAAATTTTTAGGAGTAAAATTTAACTTCTAAATTGAGCTGGAATTATCACATACAACTATTCTAACAAAAGGTAGAAAACATTAAACTTCTTGAAAATGGTGAGTCAACAATCCTGGGGTAAAGACAGTAAAGTATTAACACATTTAGCTACTGCGCTTGTACGTACAATCAAAACTATCCTATGCCCAGGAGACATTTTTTTCAGCCCCAAAATATTAATTAAAAAGTTGCCAGAGTATCGATAGTAAAGCTTACAAGATAGCTCTTGGTGTCCGGTTCATGCATCAACTTTAAAAACTTATATGGAGATCGGAATATTACCTTTTGAAGAAAATATGAAACTTGCATCTGCAAAATATATTTTAAGAAGTCATACACTACAAATCTTAATACCAGTGAAACTGAATTAAAATCAGAAATAAATTTCCTAAACGGGCTCAAAAAATTGATTCTCTAAAATCGATAGCCTCATACACATCTGACTTATTTACAAAAGCAGGCACTGCACCTCAAACGTAGCTCCTCGGGTGTCTTTTAGCACTATCCCGGAATGGGAACTTAGTAGAGCAAATTATGACATAGACTATACAAGTTTAAGAAAAAGTGATGGACCCTTGTTGCCAACGAATGTTAAGTCACATATAAATGAAACTTATATAAATCACCTTAAAATCTATACAGATGGTTCTGTACTAGACAATCATTTGTCTGGTTCAGCATTCATAATTCCATCCTTAAAAATAGAGAAAGGTTACCCACCTTGGAAAGAATATTTTCCATATTTACTGCGGAACTTGTTGCCATTATATGGCATTAACCTTTCTTCTTTGATTTTCGATTTCCTGTATTTCAAATACTACTTTGTGTTGATTTCAAAATCAGTCCTACAAGCTCTAAAAATTTTCGAACACAAGTGTGAGAGCAGAACTTATATCAGAAGTGTACCACTTAATTCATTTTTTTGCATTTTACGTGGTTCTTATGTCGATTTTTGTTGGGTTCCATCTCACTGTGGATTACCTGCGAATGAAAGGGTAGACAAATTAGCCAAAAAGGCTGCTATCACTGAAACTGATTTAACAAAGATATATGCATTCCTTTATCCTTACATGAGAGTTATAGTCTTTTAAAAGACGCAGCCTGGAACTCTATTTCAAAGAAGGGGAAAAGGCACCCAAAAACAAAAAGGGGATATTATTTAACAAGATATCAGCAAATAAAACAGGTATCAAGAATCTCTACCAAGAGTGTATTTGTGTACAGCAAATCATCTCCGTTCCATCACTGATTTTTATGTGCGATCGAAGAAACCCTA
>JADBJO010028029.1:0-20598 GCA_016801955.1 Conus betulinus
TACTAGAAAGAGACATAAAAAGAGAGGATTTTCTCTGCCTCTGTGGTGTGTGTGTGCGTGTGCGTGTGTGTGTGTTGTGTGTGTGGTGTGTGTGTGTTTTGTGTTATGTGTGTGCGTGTGTGTTGTGGTGGTTTGTCTGTTTCTGTTCAACAATTTATGCATATATAGTGATGTTTTGATGCACATGTGTTGGGGTTTTTAAGACCAGTTCAGTGGAATGATAATGGGATGCATGAACATGGCTTACTTAGCCAACACTCTTACCATTGTAAAATGAAGAAAGCCATGGTCAATGTCATTGCCTCTCTATCTCCTCTCTCTGCCCCACTCTCCCCTTGTCTGTCTATCTCACTTCACTGTACAAACTGATCACTGCAAGTTATGATGAGATATAGAGTATCCCTTGTAGTTGTCTACCCGCTTCCCCTTCCATTCCCCCTGCCACCCACCCCCTCCCCCTGTCTGTCCCCATCCCTCTCCCAGCAAGGAACAGACAATTCATATCTTCCTCGGATTTGTTGTCGTGGTCTTTTTTCAAATAACAACGTCAGGCAATACGTTCATCTCTCATGGTGGCAGATAAGCTTATCCTTCCATGACACCTAGCATTCTCCCATGAATACCATGGAAGGAGCACAGGGGATGAGCCAGGAAAAAGACCATGCTAAAGGGCACACTACTATGCAGAGAGCAGGAAAGATGGGGCAGAAAAAAAATCATGCTACAGGGTTTACCCATGGAAATGAACAGAGAAGGTGACGCACGCACACACCACACACACACACACACACACACACACACACACACACACACACACACACACACACACACACACACACACACACACGTAGAGAGAGAGAGAGAGAGAGGTATTGGTGATGGTTGTAATAGTCCTTATGAACAGGAAGCTACTTTTCTAATAACTTTAACATACAGGACTTGCATCAACGGGGAGCAGGTTCTCATATTATCCTCCCTGATCAATATGTAATGGTGTATCTCACCTGCAAAATGTTTACCATGTGCCAGACATTCACTGACAGAACCTTGGTCATCTGACTGAACAATGACGGTGTTGTACACCGATGGCAAGATGTATCTGCCCAGGTCCCGTTGAGTGTGGGGTTGTTGGCAGCAATATGGATAGCCTTTCTTCACCCCATGCTGAAAACCATCTATTGTCACGGTCGAGAACGCTGAAGTTGTCATATTCGAACTGATGTTGCTGGGCGTGTAGGTGGGCGCCTACTGGTGATGATTCCCTTTTGTTTCTGTCAAGCGTCTTCAAAGGGTTCTCCCAGTTTCCCCGACATAGTTCTCTTCACAGTCATGACAGTCTATTCGGTAGATAACTCCAGACTTGTCCAGTTTGTCAGTTTTGTCCTTGGGGGGGCGACCAGCTGGCTGCAGATGGTATTGATAGGTTTGGGATGTATGGAGACGCTGGTTTTTCCTGATCTTCCTGCTCAACGCTTCGGTCACACCGCAGACATAGGGGATGGTGACATGTCTTTTACGTCTGGTTTGGTCTTGTTTGGTGGTAGGATGTGGTGTGATCTTCTTACTAACTGGGATGTTCCATGCCCACTTCTCATAGCCCGATGTGGTGAGAATCAGTTTGAGGTGTTCCATTCTTTGGCATCCTGAGTAGAGCAGATGATGTTGGCCGATGGGTGAGGGTGCGTATCACTCCAACTTTGTGTTCCAGCAGCTGGGTGGCATTCAAACTACAGGTACTGGTCTTGTGGGTAGGTTTTGTGGTACACACTGGAGAGGCTGTCCTCTGTCGTGTAATGAGTTTGTATAGCATGGCAATCGAGTTGTTCTCCTTCACCTCATGAGTGAATTTGATAGCAGGGTTGTTGACTGTTCAGAGGTTAGTGAAGTCTTCCACCAGCTCCCTCTTGAGGATGGTCATGGTGTCGTCCACATAGCGGCCACGATAGCGTGGAGGAGAATAGTAAGACTCCAGGGCCTTCTCCTCAAAGTCCTCCATGAAGAGGTTGGCTACAATGGCGCTTACTGGAGAGCCCATGGCCACTCCTGTGGTCTGCTGGTAGTAGAAGCTGCCTTGAAACGTGAATAGGTGGTGTTAAGGCAGCAAGCCAGGAGCTCGCAGATGCTGTCCACAGAAAGCGCAGTATGCTGGGGTAGAGTCTCATCAGCCTGGAGTCTTGCTTTGATGATGTGGATGCTTTCTTCGATGGGGACGCTGGTGAACAATGCCAAAACCTCATATGATACCAGGACACTCATCAGGAGAAAGGGTGTAGTCTGCCAGTTTCTGAACCAAGTCCGCACTGTTGGTGATGTGGTGGTCCATCGTGCCAACCAAAGGAGACAGGATGTTTGCCACAAATCTCATCGTCTCATACATGAGGGAACCTCTGGAAGCGACTATAGGATGGGAGAGGGACGTCTTTCTTGTGCACCTTAGGAAGGCCATTGAAACTTGTGGACATCAGTGGTTGATGGGTACAGTTTTCTGTAAAGGTCAAAGGAAAGTCTGCCCGCCTCCTTGAGACGTTTGAGCAGATCCTTGAGCTTGGTGGGCATACCTGTTGGTGGGGGTCTTTCTTGAGAGGCTGGTAGGTTTTTCCTGTCATCCAACAGTTGGCAGGCCTTGACATGGTACATGGACTTGGGGATGATGACCATAGACCGACCCTTGTTGGCTGGGAGTATCAAAATCATGTTGTCTTTCCTAAGTCGGGCCAACGCACGCTTCTCCTCAACAGAAATGTTGGGTTTCAGCGGTTGTGCTTGTTTCAGGATGTTGACACATTCTGACCTCAGGTGGGACGCCTCTTCTGTATGCAGGCCTATCAGTCTGCAGGTGGTTTTTGATACACGTGATGTAGTCCACAATGGGGAGTTTGTCTGGGGTCACAGCAAAATTGAGTCCCTTTTCCAGCACTCGCTGTTCAGAATCAAAGTTCACATTCCCATAGATTCACAAAACCCATCTCTTCTTCATGGTTTTGTTTTCCATGACCAGGTACATATATAAATTGTTTTATTCTGGAGGTGGGGCGACAGAGATGGAGAGAAGCACAGGGAATCATCCAGTACTTTTTGTCTTCTTTTTTATTCTGTCTCAGCAATGCCCTGTCAATGCCATTAGCCCAGACCATGGATAAACATCTGGACAATTAACAACACAGGCCTAAGAAGTGGCTCAGCATGGAAGCAAAATTTATCCCAGGTGTGTGTAAGATGGGATACAAATCTGCAACCTCTCAGCTCTTAGTGTGTGAAATGACAGCCTCTGCAACCTACTTAAAACATCACCATGTCGTAATTCTCTCAGGGGAGGCACTCACCTTACAGTACACTGGACTGAAGTTTATTAAGGTGTATAAAGGCGTCTGCTCTGCGCTGTGTGAAATTGGCTGAAGGCGCACTTGAACAGGACACGAGGTACGTATCCACGTCGTGGTGATTTCTGACAGACACCAGCTGCGTTAGTGTAGTGGAAGACTGTCGACTGGGAGATAGACAGTTTTGATTCTCATTTGTAAGCTATCATTATGTGAGTTTTTATTGGGACTTTGATATTCATTTGCAACTTATAGGTTACTTTGAATTCTGTGTTATCAGTTTGATTAAGATACAGTGAGTTTGTCATTGTGATTGATTTCCATCACTCACAGATCACCGAATTTTTCCATTGACTTCGATATCCACCAACGACTTACAGATAACTGTGAGTTTTTCATTATAGTTTTTATATCCATCAGCAACTTCCATAGCACCTTCAGTTTTTCAGTATGAGTTTGATATCCACCAGTGACTTACAATTTACTGGCAGCTTTTCATTGTCGCTTTGATGTCCAACAGCAACCTTAGGATCACTGTGAATTTTTCAGTATGAATTTGAAATCTGCCAGCAACTTTGCGATCACAATGTGTTGTTCATCATGGCTTTGATTTGTATCAGTGTGATGGACCGTTTCCCATCCAGTCACAAATTTTTCATGCAACTGTGCTAACTGGAAGGTAGTCGTCCGGAAGCCAGTTGAAAAGTTTATCTGACTGCTACTCACCTGTGCACTGTTTAAAACCGGGTGAGTTGAACTGGTTAGGCAGTCCCTGCAGTGATTCCAGCAACGCATCTGTCCAGAAGGCTGAAGAGGGACTCGAGCTGTTTTTGTGGCAGTCAGGTAATTATCATTCAATATTTATTTGTTAGCAAACCGAAAGTGTATTCCCATTTAGGAGTGACTGAAACTTCCTCAGCGCACTTGTGAAGGATTTGTATTTTTTGTTGTGTTCTGTTATCCTATGACTTGATAGGGTAACAAAACGAAATGTTGTCGGAAAACATGAATAGATGAAGTGAGTGTTAAAGGAAGTGGTCTTCAGAAGAAAAAAAAAAAGATTTTGTTTATTCTGTGACTTAATTAGTTATGAACTTCATGATGGAAAAAAGGTTTGATGTGGGTTTGGTAGAAGAGGGAAAGTTTTGATGCTATGGATAATAAGCTCCCAGAGTGAGCGACAGAGACTTGATATATATATGTTTTGATTTTGATGTGGATGAGTATTTAATTCACTCTCGATATGAATATTAAATAGTTGTGTGTTGGTAAATAAGAGTGTGTGGAAATCTTTCCTACATATATTGAAGTAGTTAATCTTTTGGAAAAAAAAAAAAAATTAAAATCTGGTGATTATATGAATTGAAATGAAACATTCTTGTCGAAGAAATGAATATATTTGTGACATGACAAAAAAGACATTCATAGTTTGATGAGTAATCATCAATGTGTGTAATGAATTGTATTCATGGTTTATGAAAGAGGGTCTAGGTGGGAATCCTTTCCCCAATTTGGAAAACTAGATTCTGAAAGGTTTATATCGAAATCCTTTCCTGTGTAGTGCTATGATTCTGGAAAAGAGAATGTTGTAGTGTTATGATTCCGGAAAAAGGGAATGTTGTAGTATTGAAGAAGGAATATGCTCATGTTTGTCCCAAGTTCAGTTGGAATGCGATGTGGCTAATGAATATGAATGTAGTCGTAATTGTAATGAATAGTAGCCATGATAATCAAGGTATTAATCAGTTTCCCCCAGGTAGAAGTGTTCCCTGGACTGAGGGGGACTGGCTGCCACGTTTGAGGGTCAGGGGTCCGTAGCTGTGTCTACCCCCTTGTTCTCTGCCTGCGTCAGTGTTGAGAGGCTGGCCTGAGTGCCGACAAACCCTACCCTACCTGTCACTGCGCCCAGGACCGACTACCCACTGAGCTAGTGGGGCTGGAGACACTGCTGCTGACAAGCCAGAGCGCCACTCCCAAGTTTCTGAACCAGCGACCTGTTGGCTGGGCTGTTGCTGTGTTCTGTGCTTCTGTGTGTGAGCCACAGCTCCTGTGTGAGACTGTCGCTTTGTCGCCGGCAGAGACGCCATGAGTGTGTTAGTTTGTTTTGTGTTTTTTTTTTTAGCCACAGCTCTGTGAAGTTATGCAAGTTCTGTCTCAGACTTGATGCTGTAGACGTTGTCATCTTCATCTTCGTCGTTTCGTCGTCGTCGCCGCCTTCATCGTCGTTGGAACCAGCAGCGATAATAGATAGCGAATTATATATAGATATATTTGTGTCGTGTGCCCTGTTTGGCGTGTTTGAAGTATTGCTATATTCATGTATAGTTCTGTGTGTACACCTTTGCAGTTGGCATGCTGACTATTGATGTGCTTGCATTTATTATGTTTATCTGATGGCTCGGGCAGCATAAAACAATAAAAAAAAAGTGTTGTTCTGTTTGCTGGCTGTCAATGTTCGGGTGATCTAAGCACCACTAAGCCTGCGTTTTGATTCTGTCTGACTGTCGTTCTAAGCAGAGGACACAACACAAAGAAACTCTCCCATCACGAACAGTTGCTATAGCGTTTTCCGAAGACGCAACGTATCAGTCCGAACGAACGCTATCAAGGTTTCGGCCTTCACCCATTTTTCATGCGGTGTGTCAGCGTAATTAGTACACGGCAACAAGATATAGATAGTATTGTCAGCATTCCTTCGTTCGCCTGCACAGCGGTTTTGCAGCACACCATCACCCAATTCATCTCAGTGGCTGATTGACCAGACCAACCCACGTGACTTACTAATCTGCATAGAAACATGGCGTCTCAAACAAGTTTTTCTGCGAATGTGTTGGAGCAAAGTCGAGCCCGTCAGCAACATTTTAGCATTCCTTAAATGTGTATGTGTGTGTGTGTGTGTGTGTGTGTGTGTGTGTGTGTGCGCGCGCGCGCGCGCGCGTGCGTGCGTGATTGAGCGCGCACGCGCGGGCACGCGCGGCGTGTTGTTACACCTAGCTTGTTATTCTATTGAAAATTATTTTGCCTTTTGCCAGAATCTCTTTATGTTTGTAAAAAGGTTGGCAGGGGAGAGAGCTGAGAGAGTGATTGTCCGTGGTTTCACATGATGCCTTTGCATAACACAGCTGGGTTTCTGGCAGGACCCTGAACAGGAAGAGTGAGATCAGAGAGGCAGAGAAGTGACGGAGATCAACAGTGAATGATGTTTCGTGTGACGTCAGTCGGCTGTCTCCTGCTGGTCATCGTTTTTCTGAACTTGGTGAGATGGAACATGCATGCGTGTGTGTGTGTGTGTGTGTGTGTGTGTGTGTGTGTGTGTGTGCGCGCGCGCGCGTGGTGTGCGTGCGTGCCTGCGTCCCTGCGTGCATGCGTGTGTGTGTGTGTGTGTGTGTGTGTGTGTGTGTGTGTGTGTGTTTCGAGAGGGAAGTCTGGCTAACATTGATGTTCTCAATACATTCCTTTCAGACATTCTTCTTTAACATTTTAAATTTTCATTTTCATTTAAAAGTCAGTTTCAGCTTTTATCATTTGAAACATGATTTTCAGTGCTATTTTTTTTTTTTCTTCAGTCTGAGTATCATATCAAGGTAGCTGTGTTGATGGTACTAAATGTACTATCAGTGCTTATGAAGACGCTTAACACAGTTTGTCAGCAAAAGAGATATGACAGTAGATAACATAATAGGCCCATAACATAACATCTTGCTGGGAGGATTGGTTATTGTTCGACCCAGCAGTAGAATTTTAGAAAACAAGAAGAGTTCTGACTAGTCTCGACAGGAAGAACATCAATACGTGTGCATTGATCGAAATTTGTATCTAGTTTAATTGCTTGTTTTACACGTGACGATACACAACTGTTAACTTATACTTATAGGTGATAAAGTGCACCAGAAAAAGATTTGAACAGATGTGTACCTGATAGTGGAATACTATTTATAAGTGACACAAACCAGAAACTCTATACATTTCAATCTTTTCGCCCCCACTGGTATAAGCATTGTTGTTGCTGTCATTATTATTCCTATTTTTGCTGTTTTTGTTGCTGTCGTTATTATCATTATCATTACCATTGTCATTATCATCGTTGCTATTGTTGTTGTTGTGGTGGTGGTGGTGATGCTGGTGTTGTAGTTTTATCACTTGTACTTTTTATACTCCAGGAGAGAGAATATCAAATAAATTGTGTGTGTGTGTGTGTGTGTGTGTGTGTGTGTGTGTGTGTGTACTACACACAAACTGTGTTTTCTCTTTCCTGTGCCATAAATTTAGAAAATGTATTTTTTTTTTCTCCTGTTTCCGTTCTTAGATTTGTTGAACGATTGCTGTTGCTTTCTTTCAGTTCATCTTCTTGTAAAGATTTTTTCGTTTTTTTTTCTCTGCTGTTGAGACGAGCATACAGTGTTTTCTTTTTGTGAATGTTGGACAGCTGATTGTCAATTATTATTTCTTTTAATGTCCCAGGTCTGGAGGGTTTATAGTGTTTATAGATCACTAGTTTGTATTCTGGGCATAACTTTGTGTTGTTGTTAATATTTGCTTGTTCTTTTTTTTCAACAGACACCGTTTTTCTTGCTTGCAGGGAAAATCGGAGCAAATTATCTGCTTCTAGTAAACTGTTTTAATTTTTTTCCCTCTCATCTAAAGAATAATTAAAACTTTGCTCATGGGCTTTTTCTTTGTCAATGGTTCAAAAGGTGAAAAATGTAAAGAAATATTTTTGTTCTGTGGAGAGAAAGGTATGTTATTTCAAAATTAGTAGTAAACACAGGAGAGGTATTATCTAAAATGGATAACATGTTTAAAGAAACAAAGAATGTTCACCAGTCACTATCTGCTCTAAGAAACACACAGGAATAAGGCATCAACAAAACATAGGTACACAACCTTCCGAAAGTTACACGGACACAATTCTGTGCCTGAGAAGGATCAACAACACGCAAGAAGCATGTAGGTTTACAAAAATGCAAATGAAAATAGAACAAACTGAGATATGCAAAGAATGGCTATAGTTTAGGTTTTTTTCCTTAAATCTGTGTGTTTTTTTTGCCTCCACTGTCTTAATGAAGCTTACACCAAGGAGAGAGACGTCAATTACACAAAACGAAGGGATCATAATTTTATATTTCCAAAAGGAGACAAACATAGAAAAGTATCCTAACAAGTGGCGGCTGAAAATACTTTTAATCGTGGAATTAAAGGCTTGGATCAACTTGTACATCTAACAAATAAAGTCCAGTTTGCATCATCAATGAGGATTGAAACTGGTTTTGTGCCAGGGAGCTGTATCGTAGATTGTATCCAAACTATTTTGCGACATTATGTGCTATCTCAATCAAAAGTGATTTACCAGGTTAATTGATTTCATGAGACCGAGAGAAGACTTTTTATTAAGTCATCTGGTCATACTTGAAATACAAACAACCTTTGGGTTTGGTTGAGAATTATACAGATAAATCTCCATATTTTTATACAAATATACATGTGTATATAATTGGTAAATGAAATGTATCTCAAAGCTTTAACATAGAGGGAAGTTGTTGCCAGTGTGACATAATATCTCCTCACCCACTTGTCTCATGTGGTGAACTATTTGCTTGCATGATTAGAGAAGATGGCTGTTTTAAAAGTATGATATAGTACGTGTTGAATTTTAGAAATAAAACCAAATTTTCTGATGGTAGTCCTTTGGAAGACAGAAACAAAAGTTGACCGCAGGATTCGTGGTAAAAATGAAAAAATATAATAAAGTTTACAAAATCTTTTTTGGTGGTAGTCGAATCCCTGTGGAGTAGGAGAGGAAACTGACGTTTTCAAGCCATAGGCCCATTGTCAAAAGTGAAGAGAAGAAGACAGTGTAGACAGGAAAGCCCATGTGAGAATTTCGGTGAGAATAGTCCTTTTTTCTTTCACATTATGACAGAAAGTTTCAATGAAAAGTTTTTATGACACTAAAACATTTTGCATCCTACTCAGTTGTTAAGAGATAAAGTTCTGAGAAGACCTATAATGTGTGTTTGGACAAGCAACCCCCACCCCACACCCACAACAAGCAAGCAAGTAAACAAACAAAACAAAAACCACGGTTAAGATTTTTAGTTTGCCAGAAACGCGGGATGGAATCTGTCAAAATTCCAAATCCCAGGAACTTTAGTTTACCATTGATCTTTCAAATATCATAGTCAGAAAAAAAACTCAGCATATATACTTGAGAAGGTTAAGAATCCAAAATAGTTTTACATTGATCTTTCAAATATCATAGAAAAAAACTCAGCATATATACTTGCGGAAGATAAAGAGATCCATCCAAGTCCCAGTTGCAAAAGACTGTAATATATCTTGGGGAAATTCTGGTTTGAAAATCTGAACTACTTGACTAAACTAAACTAATCTACGTCCAAGTTTTACTGAAGTCTCAGGCTTGTCAGCAAAAAAATGCGTTCTTTGTGGCATTTGTGCGTATAAGACAACAAAACTGACAGAATTAAGAAGAAATATTCTTTTACATGATGTTTGAAGAAGGGGGGGAATTGGTTATTCCCAATGCTGAAATGTATACACAATGAACTAAAACATGCTTTGAAATAAAGATTTTATATATCAAGCCCCGAAAATACTTGCCAGATACTATGGTCTGTGTGCGCTTATCCAGATTTGCAAGATAAATATGGGCCTAAACGTTTTGAACATTGTGACCCTTATCACATTTTGGAGAAATTTTTTCTCTGTGCCTACTCTAAATTCATTGCAAAGTTGAACTAAACTATGGATGCAAGCTATCATCAGAACCCATCTTTTGAAATGGAAAGTACATTCAAAATTGACAATAAAACCCTTTTTTCACAAGAAACCGACACCAATTATATTCTTGTGTGCCAGGATTTGGTTACTATTAACGGCAAATTCTTATTTGAATGTAAGGTACATTTCCAACATGCTGCAAGTTATTCTGTAAACACAGAATACACACGAATATGAAGACGCATTTTTATGATAACGTTGGTGGATTATTCCCACAAACTGTGAAATGGTTTGTTAGTGTTAATGATGGATCTAGAGCATTTTGCAGCATTTATTCTATATTTGTACTTTGTACATTTGAGATGCTGAGTGCACACAGGTGCTATGGTGAAAGAAACCCTATCTAAGAAGGGACACTTTTACAGGTAGGGACACAGAAGTGTTAGTAGACTGATGGAACAGTGGGAGAATTTAAAAACAGCCAGTTGTTGTTCATAGACACAGCCGCTTTTATAATGGATTGTACAGGCTTTGGCAGTCCCAGAGCTACAGTGTGACCTGGTTATTGGGAACATCCCTGAGGCACATGGGTATTGAGATACAACCTCCGCTTTCTCCTTTGTTGAGCCAGGCGTGACCAGTTCACGGGAGCGAAAGGCCTTAGGCGGTCACACCCCTTCCAAAAGCAACGGAGCATGTCTGTTTTAGATTACACAAAACTCAGTATGAGCAGAACAGAGTGGTGAATACTCCCTAAGAAAAAAAACTGTTTAGTCTCACTCACAATGGGGAGAAGAAAGGGGTTAAGGATGGCACAATCGCTTTGAGTCAGAGAACGGCATAGCGCACCAAAACTCTCACCAACTGGACCCAGGAAAGACAAAAAGGCAGATTGTTGTGCACAGGACCAAAGCAGAAAGAAAGTAATGTCAGCGAAAACATGCAACATCAACATTGGGCCCTGTCAGTGAGAAGCGAGACACAGATCAATGGATCAGGATTACTATTGGCCTGGAAATTTAGATGAGATCAGCTGATTTGTCCACATTATGACACATGCCGGAGAGGTACTGGCAAGGAGTGGGTTAGTGAAACAAGACGTGACCCATCTTAGTAAAGATACCCCATCCAAAGGGGACTATAAGTGGAACTAAAAGTGGGGTAGGGCAAATAAGCAGATAGTGTGCATGTGCGTTTCAGTCCAGTGGCGTGTGTAGCGGTGGCGATAGAATGTAGCTGTATCAGGCCTGCATTAAAAAAAAAAAACGAAAGAGGGGAAGAATTTTTTTGTAGAAACAGAACGTTTACGGCATATACAGCCACATGGATAAGAGCTGTATGGAGATTTCATTGTTGGTGTTCACATTTGTTTGCTTTTCTTGGTAATGTGAGTATTGCTTTCGCCTTAGTATGTGAATATTCCTTATTTTTCTCTATTTTCATCCACAAAATAAAAATTGCGTGTGTTCTACTGTAATAAGCATGCTAAAGAGAGGTTCAGATTAGAGTTGGGTTCAATGAGGGAATTATGAGTTTCAGCTCTTTTAACGCATTTTAGCCACTGCAGGGCATTGTATTCATAGTGGCGGAATTGGTCAAATGAGGCAAAAATCTCACCAAAGATTCTTTGGTTTTAAACATTAATTTCGAGCATGGTGGAGAAATAGGTAATTGGCCAAAATTAGCAGTAGCGCCCTCAGCTAGCGTGGATGTTTTGAACTGTAATGAGGGAAGTCGAATTGTAGGATAACTATTTGTCAAATGACAGTAGGCATCAAAGGCGGTGAGGATGCCTCCTGAGCTTGAACCTTTCTGTGATAGTGAAAGGGAGACAACTCATCCCATCAGACCTTGGATCATCCAGTGGGTGCTAAGGGCTCGGTCAGCTGAAGCTGTTATTAAACATTTACTCAAACGACAATGACACTGATGTTTAGAGTGACGACGATGGAGAACATTGATAATGTGAACAATGACAACTGGCGACGATTTACAGTGACATAATGACGACGAGAGGAGGACATTGATAATGTGGGACAGTTGATAATGTGGACAATGACCACGTGTTCACAGTGACGACGATGAGAACCATTGATAATGTGGACAATGACAGTGGTGTTTTACAGTGACGACAATGATGAGAAACACTTGATAATGTGGACAATGACACTGGTGTTCCACAGTCATGACGATGAGAACATTAATAATGTGGACAATGACACTGGTGTGGTTTACAGTGATGACAGTGAGGAGGACATTGATATTGAGGACAATGACACTGGTGTTTTCACAGTGATGATGATGAGAACATTGTTCACAGTAATGTGGACAATGGACACTGGTGTGTACAGTGATTATGATGAGGACGGCATTGATATTGAGGACAATGACATATGGTGTTTTACAGTGTTGATGATGAGAAGGACATTGAAATGTGGAAGGCTAACCAATATAAAGGACTGGTTATATTTTCAGGTTGTGCCTACCAGTGCCTGCCGCGCTGAAGGAACGTACTGTGAAAATGATTTCCAATGCTTCTAAAATGAATGCTGTTGGGGGGTTTTGCGGACATCGTGAGTATATAGTTTGTATATCTGCTGGTCTTGTGTGTATCTGATGCAGAGTAGTATATACCAAGTAGTTCAGCAGTATAGGGAAAGCAACCTAAGGTTTGTATGTTTTTTCGTTCACGATTATAATAATATCAAAACATTCTTTACCACTATTACATGCTGTGATGTGTTAGGCACGACATGACATGATACGATGTGATGTGGTGTATTATGTGCATTGCTGGTGTGTTCCTGTTGGATTGTTCTTGTATTGCATAGTGTTTGCTTGCATTTCGTTTGTGCTGCAGTGTAGTGTGTATTTCCTTGCTGAATATTTTGGTACACATGTGAAGCAGTGTAAGGGAATACTGTTTTAATAGCATAGTGTTGAAGCAGCAAGTTGTGATATCGCATGATATGGTATGCTGTGTTCTGGAATGATATAGTGGGTGAAACACTAGGGTGTAATATGGATAGTATGATATACTTTGTTGTACGATAGTGTAATGTGAGACAGTATGTGTGCAATAAATTTGTAAAATAATGGTATGTCATATGTGCCATGGTGTGTTGTTATCTGATGTGTATATTATATTGTGTGTTGTGGTACAGATTTTGAAAAGGTATGAAGTGGAATGATGTCATGTAATATAACTTAATGTGTTTGCTGGATGATGTGTGATGTAACATGGTGTGATATGCTGTAATGAGGGATGGCCAGGGGCTGGAATAGCCTCAGTTGGTAGAGCGCGTGGACTCGTAATCTTGGTGATCCTGGGTTGTGGGTTCGAATCTCCATCATGCCATTTTAGTACGGGGGGGTATTTTTCCCGGGGGAGTTAATATTGACATGTCTCACTCCATTTCCCATAAAGGCCTTAAATGATACTATAAACCGATAGAACCGAGGTTCCGTGCGTGAACGCACGCATAACCTCTTGCACACACGTAAAATCCCTCATCACCAAAACTTTCGGTAAGAGAGAAGGCCAGTTGGGCCATTGGCATGGATGACGCGTCACACATAGCATGCACCCTGTGTGAGAAATTGAAGAATGAAAGAAGTAAAAGAAATTGTGTGAACAATATTGACTGGATGACCACGGGAAACGACTGAGTGAAGCGTAGGCAGCTCTTCAGTTGGCACCACTCAGGTAGGCAGCCCATTGCATACACGAGAGTGTGGATTGCCAGCACCTAGAACCTTTGGGCAAGGCGCTTTCAAAATACTAGATTATTATCATTATTATTGTATTATTATTATTATTTATTGTTGTTCTTCCTTGTTGTTGTTTATTATTGTTTGTTTCTCATTAATATGGTGTGGTGTGAGAGTTGTTGTTTGGTCTCATTAATATGGTGGTGGTGTGAGGTAGTGTTATGGTGGTATTATGTGGTATTATATGGTTTTGTTAGGATTTGGAGGGAGATGGTATGCTGGGATAGAATGATGTGAGATGATATAATATGGAAATGTGCAGTATAAATTTGGTTTGAAATGTGATATGAAATGGTATGATATGGTATTATACGATGATTATATATTTTGCTGTGTCATGATATGGGTATTGAGTTATAGATGTATAGTGGTGTTTTTGGGAGATGTTGGTGTGAGATGATATGATGAAATTTGGTGTAAGATTGCGTGCTGTGGTACATATTGGTGTGGTATGGTGTGTTATTATGTATAAAATATGTAAAAACATAGTGTGCTCTTATGTGGGATGATGCAAAGTGAACACTGTATCACATAGCTTGAAAATGCAGTGGTGTTGAATGGTACCATGTGGTTGTATGGTATGATATGGTAGGCTGTGGTGTGGGATGGTATGGTATGGTCAATGCAATGCATGATGTAATCATGGTGTAACATAGTAAGTTTTTGATGTGGAATGGTGTGGTAGGATTATATGGAGGAGAACGATAAAATATGGTGTGGTGTAGTATAAGATGGTATGGTTTTGAAGCAGTATGGTCTTATAAGATGGTGCTGTGTATAGTCTTGTACATAACGAGGCATAGTCTGATGTAAGATGGTATCATAATTGTATGGTGTGGTGTGGGCTCGTGTGGCGTGAAATAATTTAATGTAATATCGTATAACATGATATGTTGTGTACAGTTTGATATAGGTATGCCATGACCTGCTTTCTGCTTGTGACCATGGTAACATATCTTTGCTCTCCATACTCGATCTATGTGACCATGGTACACATCTCTTTGCTCTCCATACTCGATCTACCAGCAGCGTTTTTGATACGCTGGACCATGACATATTGCTTAAGAGACTACAAGTCTCTTTTGGACTGTCAGGCCAATGTCCTAAAAATGGTTTGCATCTTACTTGAGTGACTGGTTCCAGGTCTGTTGTACTCAATCATGGTTCAAAACCTGTTCCTCTGAAAGTATGGGAGTACTGCAGGGTTCCGTGTTAGGCCCTGTGCTGTTTACAATATACATTCAACCTCTCAGTCAGCAGATCAGGCAGTGTGATGTTATGCATCACATGTTTGCTGACGATGCACAGTTGCATCAGTCAGCACTATCCTGTCAGTTTCCCCAATTCCTTGCCACTTTTCAGCGACATTAGAATCTGTCAAAAAATGGATGACTGTAAACAAGCTGAAAATGAATGATGGGGAAAACCGAGGTCATCTGGGTTGGAACAGCCAGGCAGCTCAAAGCATTCCCGGACATACTCCTTTTGTTTCGACCAGTGTAGAGATCGGTTTTGCCAAGATCTGTATGGAATCTGGGGTACATCTGGATCGTGTCCTCTCAATGGAGAACCATATAAAGCTACTGTGTAGGACCATCTATCTTGAGCTCCCCAGAATCCGTCGTATCCGTCCTTTTGTTATCATCAATGCAGCGCCATAAACCTCATGTCAGCATTTGTTTTGTCCAGACTGGACTATTGCAATTCTTTGTTTGTTTTGGTCTTTCAAACACGCTGCTGGATAAATTACAGAGGGCCCGGAATCATGTTCGCGCGCATACTTCTCAGAAAACGCAAATTTGACTATGGAAAGCCTCTCTTGAGGAAGCTGTACTGGCTTCCTTTTTTCGATCTGGGACGCATTAAACACAAAATCGCCATCCTCTCATTTCGATGCCTCCACGATCTTGCCCCCTCCTACCTTTCAAACCTAGTTTCAACTATACACACACCATCAAACCGCTACGCCCCCTCGGACGCTGGTCATTTAACCCACCACCCGTGTTCGGCTGAATATATATGGCAACGATTCCTTTTCTTTCGCTGGCCCCACTGTTTTAATTCTTTGCCTCTCTCACTTTTCAATGCAAAATCTCTGAACACTTTTAAGTCAGGCTTTGAAAACAATCTTATTCCATGCCTATCTAACGATGATTAATCTTATGCACAGCAACTGTTATAACGGCTATATTGTCTTATCCTGAATAATGTGTGTGTGTGTTGTGGTGTGTGTGTGTGTGTGTGTGTGTGTGTGTGTGTGTGTGTGTATGTATTGGGTGTTTTGTGTGTGTGCTGGAGAGAGGGCGGAGAGTTAGGCGAGAAACCAACGTAGGGAAAGAGTGTAGGGGATGATTATGTTTATCTGCATGCATTTATTCTATGTTTTTAAATGTATGTTGGTCTTATGAATGTTATAGTTTATAAGCCTTAATCTTTTGTGTTTTTCTTTCTTCTCTCTTCATTCTTAAACGTTCGGCTTTTATATTGTAATGGCGCCTGGAGCCTCACGAGAGACAGGCGTCACTTTTTCTTCAATGTATTAAATCATTATGGTCTGGTAAGGTTTAATATGGTATGATCTGGTGTGCTGGTGTGAGTGGAATAGTGGTGGTCACAAGCTGTATGATGGATGTGATATTCTATGGTGTGTGTGTGGTATTGGATACTATAACGTGAAGCAGTTTTATACAACCTCTTGAATATGGTATGGTGTAGTATTATGCGATAGTGTTTATAACATGGTATGGATTGGGATGATGTAATGTGTTATAAGATGCTATGGGCTTTTGGTATAGGCTGGTATAAACATGATGCATGGTGTGGTAGAATGTTATATATGAAAAAATTAATGGTATGCTGCAATGTAGTTTACGCTATAATATGACATGGTGTTGTGTGGTGCAGTATGTATGATACAGCAGGACAAGTCATCTGTAATAAAAGACATTGTGGCATGGTATGTACTGTGTCGTGCGATATATTACAGTTTTGTATGATTAGCCCTACTGTATAGTATAGAGCCGCTTGTATGATATAACATGGCGTGCTATCTTATGACATGACATGGTATGGGACAGTATAGTATAGCATTGTTTCATGGTATGTAAAATGACAATTGATTGTACTACGTGTTGCTGTGTAATATCACATATTATGGTAATTGTGTTATATGAAGTGGTTTAACATAGCACGATGTGGTAGTAGGAAGACCGCAGGAGAGCTGGACGACAGAAAGTTTTCAGTGACCAGCCCCCCTCCCCTCTCCACACCCTCTCGCATCCCGTACAAGTGATCTGGTCCTGAACGTCTTACCCCTTGAAGAGCTGGCCGCAATCAAGGTCATGACTTCCAACACCCTTCTTCTGACAGAAAGTGTGCTGCAGCTGTTGTAGCTTGAGCCTGAATGTCACGGATGGTTGAATAGTGTTTTTTCTGCTGTCAGTACTAGCCACAGGTACGATCTCGTTGAGCAGTTTTATGCACCTCCATGTTAACCTTCCTTGGGTTTGCATTGCTTTTTGCATAAACGCAGGACACATCTGCACGGTAGGTTTTGCCCTGACAGAGTACCACAAAGTTCATCTGATTTCTCCCCGTTTCAAGATCATTTTGAGTCGGGTAGCAGATGTTTCATACTGAGGGTCGGATGAATCTTACGTCTCTGGATTCTATTGACGATACTTTTTCTTCAGTTCCTGCATTATCGTGTTCTCATTTTGCTTTTTCTTCTTCCCCCCTGACCACCATCTTATTTCCAATTGCCCCCAGTGCTTGCCGTACTGTTTTTTTTAATTTCCATTTTGTTTCCCTGGATATATTTTTTTTTTTGCCATTTCCCACTTCCTCCTCGAAATTTCTATATATTTTCAACTCCTTTAGCGCGGTCTCACAAGCTTGACAGTCAGTCTGAGTCCTCAAGCATAGTGTTAGCAATTTTGTATTTCCCATTTGTACCTTCCTGAGGATGAGATTTCAAGGGCAGCTTTAAAACTTTCTTTGTGAGAAAGTGGAGTACAACGTTAGTGAGACCAGTATGATAACAGCACGCAACTTCCTTGAGTATGTTTGTTGATTTTGGTCTCTGTTGATTTCCTCTGAGTTTGGTTCTAAATTGTACATTTAGTAACGGCCAGATGAATTTGGGGGTATCAATTGCAAGCCACCAGACTTTGTTAGCGGGGGCCACATCGTTTCCTGTCACTGGCAGTATTTCTTTTCCTGACATCACTGGGTTTCATTTCCCCTCCTCTCTCTGTCTTTTCAAGGGTCATCCTACCCATCTTCCAAGGCTCTTGACTTGCTCTTCTCTCTTACAGTTGGAACCGTTTTGGTTGGCTATCGTGGAACCATTTCCAGATACTTCTTCCGTCTGGTAGGACTCCTTAATTTCTTTCATTTGGAAGGCACCCTGATGAAGCGACTTAAATCAAGTAAAAGCTTCTGAAGCCAAACACCAACTGATCACAATACCGTTTTAAAAAAGGAATATTTCAATACTTCTCAACAGCCTCCAAGCAAAACTGTTTTATCATACTGTTCCTAACTGATTAGTCCCTAATAAGTGAACAACTGCCCTGATATCTTCGTGCACTCACTCAAACTATAGCGAAAACATTGAGTTTACAAGCACTCGCTTTGTTCGCAGGCTGGTCGCGCATCCACAGTTACTACAGATCGTTTTGAGCCCGCGATATGGTTCATTGTCTCCACCTTATGTAATAGACGTTTCACAGCAACCTGTGGCGACACCATTTTGGTATTGCACATATGTGTGGTGCACAATGTTTTGAACAACGACCTCAGGCCAGCTCACTGTCCATTTATAACCTACACATTTTGCAGCGTGTCGCCATCCGTGAAATAGGGTCGAAAATCCAAGAATTCTCTTTCGACAACGTTGATATGTTTGCTCAGAGGTCTGCTGCACTTCTCGTCGTAATGGCAGGTACTATTTTTGCACACACCACACACACACACACCACATCCACACACACACCCACACAACACACACACCTAAAACCACAACAAACATACCACACACCACACACACACACACACACACAGACACACACCCCCACACACACACACACACGTGCGCACTACGCACACACGCATGGCGGAGCGCGCACAGCGCGCACAAACACATACACAAGATACACACACACACACAAAACAAACAAATACACAACACCACAACACCCACACACCCACACACACACACACACCCCCACACAACTGCACCGAGCACGAACAAACACACAGACCGCACATACACACATACACGCCACGCATGCACATACATACACCCCATGGCACAACACACACACACACACACACACCACACACACACACACACACAAGCATGCACGCATGTCGCTCGCGTTGTTTCCTAGAAAATATACGTCCTTTCATACGCACTCTCCAATAGCATGCACACGAACACACACACACACACACACACACACACACACACACACACACCACACACACCACACACACACACCCCACCACACCACACACACACAACCACACACACACACACCACAACCACACACACACACACAACACACCAACACGCAGACACCCGCACCACGCACGCCACACACACACACAACACACACACACACACCACACACACACACAAACACCACACACACTCACTCACTCACTCACTCACTCACTCACTCACTCACATACACACACAACGTGTGCACACGAACGCGTGCAAGCGCCTGCGCAAAAAGTGACTTACAAGTTGTGAAAATAAAAGAGAGAGAGAGAGAGAGAGAGGAGAGAGGAGAGAGAGAGAGAGACAGACAGACCAGACAGACAGACAGACAGAAGTTAGTTTGGAGAATAATAGCAAGTTGAATAATATTTTGGAGAACAACAAAAAACAATTAATATATGATCAATGGTTTAATTTTTTTGTTTGAAAGCTTATAAACGATAACGAGCATTGCTGACTGCGGGCAGATTCTGAAAAAGCAATGATAACATGAACAGTAATGATTTAATAAAAACAACAAAAACAGTTATTAGTCCAAAGATTTAGAAAGATAAACAAATAGTAATTAGCTGGATATTTTGAAAGGACAGGTCATTGTAATTTCAGATTTTTTTAAAGACCAAAACTGTAATGACATGATTTGGAGAGGCTACAACTGCATGCTCTATCTGAACACTCTGCTTCTTGCCACCTTCCTTGAGAGTAATCCATGCACCAATGGATTTTATAAACCAAGTCCTATGATAGAAGCGCTTCAGTATTTACTGTGTAACCCATTGAATGCAGTTTCACCCCTATTATGTCATTTCCATATACATTTGCATATAATTCATCGTGGATATGACTCCTTTGTTTAACGCATTTAAACTTTTGCAATGATTTCAAATAGTCTAATTAGGTCTAACAAGCAAAGGCACAACATGAAAAAGTTGGAAGTACTAGTGCCCCGCGATGGGCAACAAACATTGTAAAGAAGTAACGAGCGTGTCGATCTGCGAGTTCCATGTTCATCGGTTCTTCCAGTGGCGTCATGCTTTCCAACACCTGTTTTCACAACTCTGAGGCTTTTTATGGTTTTAATGCACTTTGAAGTACAGTAATTGATGACTGCTAAATCACTGTCATTTTCCAAAACACAGAAGCTTCGTTTCTGGCATGATCTCTGGTCAAGGATGGGGCGATTAACTTCCATAGGTAACTGACTCAATCATAGAAATTGTTTTGACCCGCAAATTAGTAGCCATCACACAATCTCTCGCC
>JADBJO010028030.1:0-5000 GCA_016801955.1 Conus betulinus
GGACAGAGACGGCGTCAAAAGAGAGAGAGGGAGAGAGAGGGAGAGAGGGAGGGGGGGGGGGGGGGGGGGGGGAAGAGACACACAGAGAGAGAGAAAACGACAGGAAGAGAGACACTGAGTCAGACGGACAGACAGGCAAACAGGCATACACACTCACACAGACAGAGAGAGAGAGAAGGAGTGCGAAGCGAGTGCGCTTCCGCGAGGAGAGAGAGAGGAGGGGGAGGAGAGAGAAGAGAGAGAGAGAGAGAGAAGAGAGAGAGAGAGGAGAGAGAGAGAGAGAGAGAGAGGACAGAGAGACAGACAGACAGACAAAGAGACAGAGAGAGAGAGAGAGAGACAGGCAGACAGACAGAGACAGACAGACTAGCGAACATGTAGAGAACATTAAAGAAGAGTCACTCTCATGCTATAACAGAGAGAGAAAGAAAGAGAGACGGAGCAAAGGACGGACAGGCAGACAAAATAGACAGGCAAGCAAGCAGACGGGCCGACAGACAGACAGACAAACTGAGAGATAGAAAGAGATGGAGGGAAGGAATGAGGGAGAGAGAGAGACAGAGAAAGGAAACTCACAGGCTTCCTAACATACTTTTCCCAATGGTGGCGGTCACTGTTTCTGTAGAAATATGCAAAGGAGTTCTGCATCAGATAGTGTGTTTCTAGTCTACTTAAAGGAGAGGTGACGCTTTCTAATGTTTAGCTCTTTTTCAAAAATATGTTGTAAAGAGAAGACAGAATTGGTCTTTTTTGAAAATACTAATACACACCTTAGCTAAAAGAATCATGTAATTAATGAATTTGTAATTCGCAAGATTGAGATCAAATTTGTTTATACCAAAAAGTATGTCCCAAGACTGATAGCTTTATTCTTATATCTGTTTTTACGTATATAAAATCCTCGATAAACAACCAAAACATTTGCACAGGTGGACAATCATAGAAAAAAAATGCTCAATATAATCAATTGTGTCAGGACAATACGAACACTTATTACTTTCTTTTACTTTCATTTACTTAGGAGAATATTTGTGGGGTAAATATTATGCAGGATTTTCCAATGCAGGACTCTTAATCTTGTTTCTGTTGTAACGTCTTTCGCTCTTGACCATATAGATGTATCTAGCCTGACACCAAATTTTCTGACCAAAAATTGAGACGCACATGGAGTCACTGTTTTTGTTGTTTTTTTTTTTGTCGTTACAGACTAATTTCCTAATATCCTTTACTTTCCCCTATTGAACTGACTCGCCTCGCATTTCTGACATCCATCTTCTTTTTCGCCGTTCTGTAAAATGAAAAATCTGTTTAATAGTTTCAATTCCTTTTCTTTTGCCAAGTTGGGAAAGAACACAACGTTTTGTGCTTGTAGGTGCCCAACGTAAACTCATAATCCGTAGATCTCGCCTGGGGACCGTAGGAAGAGGTACTGCTGCTAACTGGCACGTTTTTGTTGTTGTTGTTGTTGTTGCTGTTGTTGTTGTTGTTGTTTTGTTGTTGAGATCTTGCGTTCAGAACTGTATGGACAGGAAATAGGGTGGTTCACTTCCGGTCCAGACATCTTGAGTATGAAATGTGTTGACCGTCTTGTTGACAGGAAGGAAATCACGTTGTGAATCAAGAATACACAACAGTGGCACATGAAGCGAGATGTAAACTGTCAAAGAGTTCCGGCGACAGTCTAGAAGAAGCTTATGGATCTGTATCTATGTCACATGTACTGTATTCGCATGCACTCAGTCACAAACACAGCACTGTTCACTCCAAATTCACGGATCAACTCCTTTCATTCAAAGGACAGAATGAGGAAACAAAGACTCCAATTTTTGTGCACTCCCCCCTATCCAAAAAAGAACAAAGGAATATCGAAAGAAAAATCAACATCAAACAAGAATACGATGCACTCCCCTATCTAAAACAGAACAAAGGAATGTCAAACTAATAATTAACATCAAAACAAACAAACAAAAAAATACGATGCACGTTTTCCTGAACAGTTTTCATGTTCTTTTTCCAAATATAAACATATCCAACTGTTTTCCTCTTTCTTTTTTCTCTTTTTTTTTTTTCTTGAATGGACATCACCTCAAAACATTGCATTTCCCTTATTTTCCGTTCACGAAGTAAGTGGATGAATTAGGAATTTCCTCCTCTTTTTTTTTAAATTTTTTTTTGTAAAGGATCCACCAGTGGGACTCCAGATCCCAGGAGGTAGGCTTTGGACCAATGGTAGGACGCTGAGGTCTTCTAGAAGGAATCATTAAGTCCTACCGTCAGGTTTGGAAAATGTAGTTTTTTTTTATTATTAAATTTTCTTAAGACATTATACTACCAAACATGTTAACACTTCATACTCACGAATTCGTAGCATTCTGTTTCCAGCACACTCCTATTTATAGTCTGGGGATACAAAGTGAAATCTTTTACAAAAAACAAGACAAACCACAAAAAACAAACAAACAAACAACAACAATATATATATATATATATATTAATCTCCAAAAAAAACGATTTGTATTTTTCTTATAAACCAATTGCGCGTGTGTCACAAAATGCTTCTCATTACATTTACTTTTTTATTCATTTATCACATCAATGTTCGTGAATCAGCCATTCATATTCCACCTTCAAATGATTTCGCTTTTCTCTTTGTCTGTTGTTTCCCTAACTGACATCTTACCCGTAGGGAATACACGCCGCAAGCTTCTGTCTTCAGCGGTACATCTATGACCGCTCACTGGTCGTCTCATAGGCCTATATGTGTATCATAGGTATGGAGATGAATTAACATACATTTGAAATGTTTCATTATGGTATCTGTCAAGCTCTTTTTTCTGTTAAGCTCTTTTTTTCTATGTTGGGGACGAGAAAGAAATGTTCATCATCTGTCGGCATCTTCATTTTATGCCATGTGTGTTCAGCATCTGTCGGCACTTATGCGATGTGTGTTCATTTTATGCCATGCTTGTGTTCAGCATCTGTCGGCATCTTCATTTTATGCCATGTGTGTTCAGCATCTGTCGGCATCTTCATTTTATGCCATGCGTGTTCAGCATCTGTCGGCATCTTCATTTTATGCCATGTGTGTTCATCATCTCTTGGCATCTTCATTTTATACCCTGTGTATTCATCATCTGTCGGCATCTTCATTTTATACCCTGTGTATTCATCATCTGTCGGCATCTTCATTTTATGCCACGTGTGTTCATCATCTGTCGGCATCTTCATGTTATGCCATGTGTGTTCATCATCTGTCGGCATCTTCATGTTATGCCATGTGTGTTCATCATCTGTCGGCATCTTCATGTTATGCCATGTGTGTTCATCATCTGTCGGCATCTTCATGTTATGCCATGTGCTGTCGGACCATGACGTCACTTGAAGATACAGCCAGGTAGTGACACACGTAGTACACGTTGCAAATCTTCGTGTCGCAGACCGAGCGGGTTGTTCCTCGTTGACTGTCTCTGGCACTGAAACGGGGGGCATCAGACATAAACACAGTACAACGGTCTCCATGAAAACCTTGTTCACAAAATGGTCCACCTGATGTGACTGTTGATCTCCTGAAGAAAAAAAAGACAAATATGTTTCCATCTGATCTAAGGAAGGACAGATTTTTAAGCGGGCTTTGTGTGGTTTTAGAAAGTCTGTTTGAATGAGCTGTTTAATGAACTTGTGTGCAGAACAGTCACTTTGACGAGAAAATCAGTTTTAAAGTAAGTTTTTAACTTCTGTGTTGGGAATTGACTTTGACGAGGTGACAGCCCAAATTTGGCCCTTCACGGTCGGTTAGGCATTAAAAAAAAACAACAACAACATGAAAGTGAACTAGCACATTCTGCTAATAATGCAGATCAATTGACACGCAACAGACAGAAAAAGAATGATTATCTTGGTGCATAGACTTTGGTTAGGGAATGGAATTTCTACCCACATTTAGGTCCGCAGGTTGTAAAATCTTTATGAAAGGAAAGAATATACTTTCCCAAAAGTGAGATCATTTCATGGAAAAGTTGAGAGGGGGTGGGGTGGAGGGAGTAGTTTCGTATGGGTGAGAGAGAGAGAGAGAGAGAGATTCGGGGAGAGAGAGAGAGAGAGAGAGAGAGAGAGAGAGAGAGAGAGAGAGGAGAGGAGAGTGAAGCCGAGAGAGAGACGAGAGAGAGAGAGAGAGAGAGAGATGCAGATATTTTATTCAGAGAGAGAGAGAGAGAGAGAGGAGAGAGAGAGAGAGAGAGAGAGAACTCAACGAAGATTGAAATTTGTAAAAACAAAATAGAAAGTTAAAAAAAAAAAAAAAAAAAAAAAAAAAAAGAAGCTAGACAGGCCAACTCTCCAAGAAAAGAAAAGAAAAAAGAAAGAATTCGAAAAAGACGAAAGTTTTCTCTTGGAATTTTTCAGGCTATGCACTGCTACTGAACCAACACTGAGAAAGAAACATTTGAGAACAAGAAAAAGAAATTCCTAAACCTTACGTTTTAAATATCATGTTACTATTCGTGCAGTTTGCTGTTATGCTTGCGGTGAAATGTGGCTGCACACAAAAATCAGTACGCCAAGGTCTTCCTTAAGGAGCCGAGTATTTATAGACAGGCACAACTGGATTGTTTTTGAAAGTTAATTTGTGTCTGAAAGTGTTGATTTTCTCTCTTTTTCTTTCATATGTCCGTCAAAGTATATGCCAGGTGGTTCTAAGTAGACGAATGAAAACGAAGGGAATGGGACTATATTTTGTGGGAAAAAAAAACACCTGGCGCAGAGATAGGGTCATGGGTGAGTGCGAAGGCCTGACGTGTGTGATGTCAGGGTAAGAGGTAGCTCATGTGTTTCTGTAAATTATTTCATTGGGAGAAATCCCTAAAAAAAAAAAAAAAAAAAAAAAAAAAAGGAAATGATTGGTAAGGCGTTTTTTTTTTTTTTTTTTTAATTTTTTTAAAAATTTTATTATCAGTTTAACATCCATTTTTCGCTCAGATTTATGCTACACCGCAAAACGATTA
>JADBJO010028030.1:7500-15000 GCA_016801955.1 Conus betulinus
TGCTGTAATGAACTGAAGTGTATATATTCTGAGTCGAAGGTTCTGTGGCGAATTGAACTGCATATATTGTGTTGGAAACTGTTGGAAGTAGCGCGATGAACTGCATTGTGTATGTGTTGGAAAACAGTGCAATGAAACTGAATTGCGTATGTGTTTTGAAAGTAGTGTGATGAACTGAACTGTGTATATGTTGGAAAGTAGTGCGATGAATTAAATCATGTACATGTTCAAAAGTAGTGGCGATGAAGTGAATTGTGTATGTGTTGGAAATATGTGCGATGAATTGAAATGCGTATGTGTTGGAAAGTAGTGTGATGAAGTGAATTGTGTGTGTTTTAGAAAGTAGTGTAATGAAGTGAATTACACACATTGTGTTGGAAAACTGCTGCGGTAAATTGATATTGTATATATTGTGTTTGAAAACTGCTAGTTTTGAACCGAAAATGTATGATTGAGTTGAAAACGGCTTGGTGAATTGAGTTCCGTGTATTGTGCTGAAAAACTTCTGTTGTGAATGAACATTGTAACATCGTGTGAAAAGTGGTGGATTGAATATTGTGTTGAAAACTGCTGTGATACACTGAATTGAATGTAATGAATTGTATATATTTTGTTGAAAACTGCTGTAATACATTGAATTGAATGTAATGTACCAAAAATTTGCTTTGATGACATGAATTGTCACATTTTTGTGCTGAAAACTGCTGTTGTGACACTGAACATTGTATGTAATCGTATCAAAAACCGTTTGATGGAATTGTGATTATTTTTGTTGAAAACTGCTGTGATACACTGAATTGAATGTAATGTACCAAAAATTTGCTTTGATGACATGAATGTACATATTTTTGTTGAAAACTGCTGTGATAAATAGAACTGGTATATACTGAATCGAAACTTCTGTGATGAATTAATTAACCCGTTTGTTGTGTTGAAGACTGCTGTAAAGAATTGAACTGTATATATTATGTTTGAAAACTGCTATGATGAAATTGAAGTGTATGTATTGTGTAAAAAAGCTGGGATGAATTGAGCGGCAATAAACAGAGTGAAAACTTCTGTGATGAATTAACCCATTGATGTTGTAATGAAAGTTAACAGTCATGAATTGAACTGTCTTTATTGTATTAAAAACTGTTATGATGAACTGAATTTTTATGTGCTGTGTTGAAAAACGGCCGTGATGAATTGAAATGTATATACCGAGTCGAAATTTCTGTGATAAATTGACTTGTTTAACATTGTGTGGAAAACGGATACGATGAATTGAATTGTATACATTGTCTTGAGAACTGCTATAATGAACTGACTTGTAGATATTGTGTCGAAAATTGCTGTGATGAATTCAACTGTATACACTGAGTTGAAATTTCTTTGATAAAACTGGCTTGTTAATGTTGTCTTGAAAACTGCTATAATGAACTACATTGTAGGCCGACACATTGTGTTCAGACTGCTGTGGTCAGTTGATTTGTATATAATGTGTTGAAAACTGCGGTGTTGAGTAAGATTTTGTATACATTATTGTGTTGTAAACTGTTGAAGTGGGTTGGATATTTCAGATATTGTGTTGAAAAATGCTGCGATACATTGAATTATATATACTATGTGAAAACGGCTGGATACAGGGAATTTGTGTATATTGTGTTGAAAACTCCTGAATACAGTGAATTGCATCTACTACTGTTTTGGAAACTGCTGTGATGAATTGAATTGTACACAGTATGCTGGAAAACTGCTGGGATGAATTGAACTGTATACAGTATGCTGAAAACTGCTGTGATGATTGAATTGTATACAACATGCTGAAACTGCTGTGATGAATTGAATTGTATACAGTATGCTGAAAAACTGCTGTGTATACTGTGTTGAAAACTGCTGTGATGAATTGAATTCTATACAGTATGCTGAAAACTGCTGTGGTGAACTGAATTGTATACAACATGCTGAAAACTGCAGTGGTGAACTGAATTGTATACAGTAAGCTGAAAACTGCTGTGGTGACTGAACTGAATTGCATACAACATGCTGCAGGAAACTGCTGTGGTGAACTGAATTGTATACGGTATGCTGAAAACTGCTGTGGTGAATTGAATTGTATACAGTATGCTGAAAACGGGCTGTGATGAATTGAATTGTATACAGTATGCTGAAAACTGCTGTGATGAATTGAATTGTATACAGTATGCTGAAAACTGCTGTGATGAATTGAACTGTATACAATGTGCTGAAAAACTGCTGTGATGAATTGAACTGTATACAGTATGCTGAAAACTGCTGTGATGAATTGAATTCTATACGGTATGCTAAAAACTGCTGTGGTGTACTGAATTGTATATATAATATGCTGAAAACTGCTGCTGTATACTGTGCTGAGAACATTGATTAATTGAACTGCGTTTTTTTTGTGTTAATAACTGCTGTACTGAACTGATTTGCATGTTGTGCATTATATCTGCTGCGATTAGTTGTATATACTCTATTAAAATTGCTGTGATGAAATAAATACATCATGTTTGTATTTTTAGTGCGACCGCTGTTGAAAAAAACAAAGAAACAAACAAACAACGAGGTACTGTGCATAATGTTTTTTTTATTGTATTGAAATTGCTGTGCGTTGTGGATTGATTTGTGTATTACATTAGAACTTTCACAATGAAATAACATTTGTACTGAATGAAACAGCATGAATGCATCGTGCTTATATCATATTGAAATTGATGTAATAAGGTAACATTAGTTGCATTGAAACCGTTGTAATGAAGTAAACCTTGTTTGTACTTTACTTAACTGATTTGCATGACATAATAAATACATTGTGTGGGCACTTTAATGGAAACGCTGTGATGAGAGATAAATGTGTTGAACTGTTTCTAAAACTACTGTCTTTGTACTGAGCTGAAAACTGACGTGATAGGTAAACAAGTCGTATTAATTAAAACTGCATGCTAGAATGAATTTATTGTTTTGTATTTTACTGAATCGCTCAGTGATGCAACGAATTTTTGTGTCTGAATTGTTTGACATGTGGAATAAAAGTATTGTGCCGTTATGAAATGAATGTATTGTTTGTAATTGCATTATGACTGGCACGATGCAAAAAAAACAAACAAAAAACCGCGTATTTGTACTGCTTTGACATTTGTGAAAAGATAAATGTACTGTGTTTTTGTTGCTTTGGTGACTGTTGTGAAGAAATGAATGTACTGTGTTTGTATTGTTTGGTGACTGTGCCTGTGACATGAATAATGCACCAACTTATTGGCACTCACGTATGTTCTGTGACGGAATAAAACTGCATTGTGCTTATATTGTTGTAAAGCTCCTGTGATGATGAACTAATTCCTTTATATTGGAACCTCTGGTGATATAATACATGTCTGGTTGTTTATATTACATTGAAACCCGCTGGAACATTATGTATGCGTCGTGGTGTGTACCTAAAATAAATGTCCGTCGGTGTTGTATTTCTATCTGACGTGTACGTGTATTTGTACTGTTTTGAAACCACTCTGTGAAAAGATAAATGCATTGCGTTTGTGTTGTTTTGGTAACCGTTTTGCGAAAAAAATAAAATGTCTTGCGTTTAATATTGCACTTAAACTGCTATGACGAAATAATTGCATGTGTGTTTATATTGCTATAAATCTCCTGTTGTGATGAACTAATGCATCGTATTGAAACCTCTGTGATAAATAAATGCCTGGTGTTTATATTACATTGAAAACCGCTGGAACATTATGTATGCCTCGTGGTGTGTGTACCTAAAAATACATGCTTTGTATTCTATCTGCCGTCTTTCAATACATATACTGTACTCTAACTGCTATATTTACATAAATGTAGTGGCTGTACTGAAATGAAATGATTGTAGTGTGATGTGTTTTAAACATCTCTGTGATAACACGGATCTATTGTGCTGAAACTGCTGTAGCAAAATAAAATCGTTGAACGTTCCAGCCTGTATTTAATACATTGAGATGTTGTGTATTGCATTGTTGCGTTCTACTGTATTGTTTTTGTGGATGAAACAAATGTAACCCACTATATTCCTGCGATTGATTACATGTACAATATTCAAAGGAGGCGATGTCAAGCATTGGAATGTTTGATCACTGTTGTAATGAAATCAACGCGTTGAAACGGCTGCAAACAAAACTGTGGTGAATTTCCGCGTTTTATAAACAGGCTTATATTGTGCACTGTACTGAAACTGTTCTAATCAAATACGTTTTGTTCTGGAATTGTCATGGCTGAACAAATGCGTGGAAATGTCTGTGGCCAAATAAATTCAATAAACTGCGGTGGTTAAGCATACGTATTGTATTGCGCTCTGTTGAGATTAAATAACTGCAGTATATGTGTTGAAAAAAAGCCCTAGCCTCACATGGACTGACACTTTCGTGACCACATGAATGCACTGTTCTGTACTGAAAATACTGTGGTAACTAAGTCTTGTTTTGAAAACAGTTAGGGCCTGTGCACATCTTGTTGGAAGTGAATTGCATTGTGCTGACATCTTGTCGAAATTTATGATTCTGTGAAGTGCAGTCTGCTCTTCGTCAGCTGCCATATTTCCACGTCATGTATTGCACTACTATTTTGTCATTGTTATCTATCTACTATCTGTCTGTCTGTCTGTCTGTCTAAACGCTTATCTGAAATGTCTGTCTTTCCGTCTACCTGTCAGTCTGTCTGTCTGTCTGTCCGTCTGTTCGTCTGCCTGTCTACCTATCCATCTACCGACCGACCGACCCGCCTACCTACCTATCTATCTACCTACCTAACTACCTGCCTATCTACCTATCTATCTATTTGTATACCTACCTACCTACCTACCTACCTACCTACCTACCTACCTATCTATCTATCTCTGTCTGTCTATCTATCTATCTCTCTATCTATCTATCTATCTATCTATCTATCTATCTATCTATCTATCTATCCATCTATCTATGTACCTACCCACCTACCTACCTATCTATCTATCCGTCAAAACGATTATTTATCTCCATTCCTCTGGCAGCAGACCCAACTCTCTTACGCTGTGAGATCGTTTACGTGCTGCACGTGCATGCTGAAGAAGAGCACTAGCCTGTGGCCAACTTTCAAGGTGTAGTGGGGAGGACAGGACACGAGGCGGGACTCGAACTGAACCGCAGAATTGGTGAGATTCTGGGCTTCTGGGCCAGTACTTCAACCGCCAGACCTCTGTGGCACCGCTGGGGTTCCTAAGATTGGTTTGTCCTGTAAACCCTTGGAGAGGGGGGTAGGTGACGGAAATGGGAGGGGGGGGGGGGGGGGGGGGGGTATGGGGGGACGGAGGGCATCAATACCATTGAAAAGTAAACAATAAAACCCACACTAATACGCGGTGCATTTAACTGTTAACAGAGCGCCGGTTTGGCGTAAACCACAACGGCCGAATGACCATATGAACACTCTCTCTCTCTCTCTCTCTCTCTCTCTCTCTCTCTCTCTCTCTCTCTCACACACACACACACACACACACACACTCTCTCTCTCTCTCTCTCTCTCTCTCTCCGAATAGCAAAATCAACAAAGTTAGACGTCATTCGTTTCGTTTCATAGACATAGATACCATATGGGAAAAAAAACACAAAAAAACGTCAAGACAACGACAGAATAGTAAATTCAGCAATGTTAGACGCCATTCCTTTTATAGGCATAGATTTACTCACGTTCCACAATTTCTTTTGACCACAATAGAATGATCCGCTGCAATGATCAATAGATTCAACACAGGTGGATGTTTAAGACTCGATTCATATTCTTAGATCTGCATATTTGGTGCATTGCGTAAGAAAAACGAAATCCGTTTGGATTTCGTTTGTTTGTTTTTGTTTTTTGTATGTCTGTTTTATTACATTCTCTACAAAATACATCCAACCAATGCACAGATGATTCAAACACAAATAATCACGTACAGATAAAGTGAGCGAGAATGTGAGGTCGATGATAAGAGACGTTTTAAAACAAACAAGAACACGTGACTAACCTGGGTGATTTGCCCTGCATATTTCTGGAGGGAAACAATAGTCACAACTTGCTCTCTTCGTTCAGAGCTGTCGAGATTGCCATCTCCCGGAGTTTACCAATCGTTTTCCCCCAGCCCACCTTTCCCAGCCCTTCAACACACACACACACACACACACACACACGAAGAACAGAACAATAGTTATTCCTGTCGACCCTTAGGGTATGGAGGAAGGGTGAGTTTACAGCAACTGCAAGAAAAAGAAAAAACAAACAATCAAAAAATAAAACATGAATTGCTAGTCAATGCTGACACAGACCAACAATTTACAACACTTGAGATAATCTAATATACTTTGAGAATAGAAGCATTTGTTTTCGACTGGTAGGAGGCATCATTTGATAAAAAATGATAGACCGATTTGGGGGGAGAAATCTTTTTTGGCAAATGCGTGTTGCGCAAAATTAACGTTTGCTGAACATTTCATGACAAAAGTCGTCTTATATAGAGACACCATTCCAATACTGGGGAAACAGGGCGAACATCGACTGTGATCATGCTGATGTGAAGAAAAAGCAGATCAACCCTGTATCTTATCATGCTCATCAGCAAAGATGCATTTGGAAAACAAATATCCCAACTGTGCTAAGGTTTTTACAGATGGCTCGCTGACAAACAACAACAACAACAACAACAACAAAAACCAAGAGGCAGGGTCTGCTTTTGTTATTGTATTACTTAAAGTAAAGGGGAAAAATCATAATTCGTTGGAAACTATAGATCTACGTTCGTTGCTGAGATGGTAGCTATATCAATGGTTCTGGCATATCTTAATGACTTACCACGGTGTTTTTTTTTAAAGTGTTTTTTTTTTCTGTATTACAATCCCTCAAGTTTTCAAATCGACTGCAGACAATCTTATTTTAAAAAGAAATATGTCATTTAACTCATATCTTGATATGTAAAGGAACTGACTTAACTTTCTTTTAGATTCCTTCATATTGTGTATCTTTGGACAATGAACTCGCGGACAGATGTGCGAAAAACGCTGTGTGCACAACAACTTTCCATGGACCTTCACTTTGCAAGAGAGTCATCAAGTATTAAAACAAATCGCTTGGAACTCTTTCAGAAAGGGCCAGAACAACCTCATTTCTCATGTCAAAACGCAAAATAGTCAACCCATCAGTATTGATTATGTCAAAGGCGTTCAACATCTGCAATTCTTGAGAAGTATTCATACAGAAACTTCGTTTCAATGTTTTATCGTTAAAACTAGACGTTCTCAGAACTAAGTATAATGCTTCAACAAAATGTGTATGTGGCGCAACAAACGTATCAAGACGTCATGTTTTGTTTGAATGTGTGCCTCTTATGGCATAAGTTTACCCACGATGTTTGTAACTGATATTTTGCTCTGATACTAATCTTGCTCTTAAAGTTACCTCTTGTTTGATATATATATAGTCCGGTTAGATATCTAATGTGATCCGATATTGGCG
>JADBJO010028030.1:27500-33340 GCA_016801955.1 Conus betulinus
AGAGAAGACACACAGGGCAGACAGACAGATAAACCAGACACTCTATAAAGCGAACATGAAGAGAAACATTAAAGAAGAGTCACTCTCAATGCTATAACAGAGAGAGGACAGACAGAGAGACGGAGCAAAGGACGGCCGACATGCAGACAAATACACTGTTTCTGTAGAAATATGCAAAGGAGTTCTGCATCAGATAGTCGTGTGTTTTTTCTAGTCTACTTAAAAGGAGAATGACGCTTTCTAATGTTTATGGGTTTAGCTCTTTTCTTTTTTTTTTCAAAAATATGTTGTAAAGAGAAACAGAACTGGTCTTTTTGAAAAATACTAATACACACCCTTAGCTAAAAGAATCAATGTAAACTAACAATGAATTTGTAATTCGCAAGATTGAGATCAAATTTGTTTATACCAAAAAGGTATGTCCAAGACTGATAGCTTTATTCTTATATCTGTTTTTACGTATATAAAATCCTCGATAAACAACCAAAACATTTGCACAGGGGTGGACAATCATAGAAAAAATGCTCAAATATATCAATTGTGTCAGGACAATGCGAACACTTATTACTTTCTTTTACTTCATTTTACTTAGGAGAATATTTGTGGGGGGTAAATATTATGCAGGATTTTCCAATGCAGGACTCTTAATCTTGTTTCTGTTGTAACGTCTTTCGCTCTTGACCAAATAGATGTATCTAGCCTGACACCAAATTTTCTGAACCAAAATGAGACGCACATGGAGCCACTGTTTTTTTTTTTTTTTTTTTTTGTCGTTACAGACTATTTTCCTAATATCCTTTACTTTCCTATTGAACTGACTCGCCCTCGCATTTTCTGACAATCCATCTTCTTTTTCGCCGTTCTGTATCCCACTGAACCCATGTCTTTGGAATAGTTGGTAATTAAAATGTTATAATCTAGCACGATATTTGCTCTGTTTTGCCCTATCTCTGTTTAATAGTTCAATTCCTTTCTTTTGCCAAGTTGAAAGAACAACGTTTTGTGCTTGTAGGTGCCCAACGTAAACTCATAATCCGTAGATCTCGCCTGGGACCGTAGGAAAGAGTACTGCTTGCTAACGGGCACGTTTTTGTTGTTTGCTTGTTGGTTGTGCTGTTGTTGTTGTTGTTGTTTTTTGTTGTTGAGATCTTGCGTTCAGAACTGTATGGACATGGAAATGGGTGGTTTCACTTCCGGTCCAGACATCTTGAGTATGAAATGTGTTGACCGTCTTGTTGACAGGAAGAATCACGTTGTGAATCAAGAATACACAACAGTGGCACATGAAGCGAGATGTAAACTGTCAAAGAGTTCCGGCGAACAGTCTAAGAAGAAGCTTATGGATCTGTATCTATGTCACATGTACTGTATTCGCATGCATCTGCCTCAGTCACAAACACAGCATGTTCACAAAAGATCCAAATTCACGGATTCAACTCCTTTCATTCAAAGGACAGAATGAGGAAACAAAGACTTCCAATTTTTGTGCACTCCCCCCTATCCAAAACAGAACAAAGGAATATCGAAAGAAAAATCAACATCAAACAAGAATACGATGCACTCGTCCCCTATCTAAAACAGAACAAAGGAATGTCAAACTAATAATTAACATCAAACAAACAAACAAAAAATACGATGCACGTTTTTCCTGAACAGTTTTCATGTTCTTTTTCCAAATAAACATATCCAACTGTTTTTTCCTCTTTCTTTTTTTCTTTTTTTTTTTTTCTTGAATGGACATCACCTCAAACATTGCATTTCCCTTATTTTCCGTTCACGAAGTAGTGGATGAATTAGGAATTTCTCCTCTTTTTTTAAAATTTTTTTTTGTAAAGGATCCACCAGTGGGACTCCAGATCCCAGGAGGTCGGCTTTGGACCAATGGTAGGACGGTGAGATGTCTTCTAGAAGGAATCATTAAGTCCTACCGTCAGGTTTTGGAAAATGTAGTTTTTTTTTAAATTATTAAATTTTCTTAAGACATTATACTACCAAACATGTTAACACTTCATACTCACGAATTCCGTAGCATTCTGTTTCCAGCACACTCCTATTTATAGTCTGGGGATACAAAGTGAAATCTTTACAAAAAACAAGACAAAACAAAAAAACAAACAACAAACAACAACAATATATATATATATATTATTAATCTCAAAAAACGATTTGTATTTTTCTTATAAACCAATTGCGCGTTGTGTCACGAAAAATGCTTCTCATTACATTTACTTTTTTTCATTTATCACATCAATGTCGTGAATCAGCCATTCATATTCCACCCTTCAAATGATTTCGCTTTTCCTCTTTGTCTGTTGTTCCCTAACTGACATCTTACCCCGTAGGGAATACACGCCGCAAGCTTCTGTCTTCAGCTACATCTATGACCGCTCACTGGTCGTCTCATAGGCCTATATGTGTATCATAGGTATGGAGATGAATTAACACTACATTTGAAATTTTCATTTATGTATCTGTCAAGCTCTTTTTTTGTTAAGCTCGTTTTTTTTTTTTTTTTTCTATGGTTGGGGACGAGAAATGTTCATCAATCTGTCGGCATCTTCATTTTATGCCATGTGTGTTCAGCATCTGTCGGCACTTCCATAATTTATGTCCATGCGTGTTCAGCATCTGTCGGCATCTTCATTTTATGCCATGTGTGTTCAGCATCTGTCGGCATCTTCATTTTATGCCATGCGTGTTCAGCATCTGTCGGCATCTTCATTTTATGCCATGTGTGTTGTCATCATCTCTTGGCATCTTCCATTTTATACCCTGTGTATTCATCATCTGTCGGCATCTTCATTTTATACCCTGTGTATTCATCATCTGTCGGCATCTTCATTTTATGCCACGTGTGTTCATCATCTGGTCGGCATCTTCATGTTATGCCATGTGGTGTTCATCATCTGTCGGCATCTTCATGTTATGCCATGTGTGTTTCATCTCATCTGTCGGCATCTTCATGTTATGCCATGTGTGGTTCATCATCTGTCGGCATCTTCATGTTATGCCATGTGCTGTCGGACCCATGACGTCACTTGAAGATACCAGCCAGGTAGTGACACACAGTACACGTTGCAAATCTTCGTGTCGCAGACCGGGCGGGTGTTTCCTCGTTGACTGTCTCTGGCACTGAAACGGGGCATCCATCAACATAAACACAGAGTACAAACGGTCTCCATGAAAACCTTGTTCACAAATGGTTCCACCTGATGTGACTGTTGATCTCCTGAAGAAAAAAGAGACAAATATGTTCCATCTGATCTAAGGAAGGACAGATTTTTTAAAGCGGGCTTTGTGTGTGTTTTTAGAAAGTACCTGTTTTTGAATGAGCTGTTTTAATGAACTTGTGTGCAGAACAGTCACTTTGACGAGAAATCAGTTTTAAAGTAAGTTTTTAACTTCTGTGTTGGGAATTGACTTTGACGAGGTGACAGCCCCCAAATTTGGCCCTTCACGGTCGGTTAGGCATTAAAAAAACAACAACAACATGAAGTGAAACTAGCACATTCTGCTAATAATGCAGATCAATTTTGACACGCAACAGACGAAAAGAATGATTATCTTGGGTGCATAGGACTTTGGTTAGGGAATGGAATTTCTACCAACATTTAGGTCCGCAGTTTTAAAATCTTTATGAAGGAAAGAATATACTTTCCCAAAAGTTGGATCATTCATGGAAAAGTGAGAGGGGGTGGGGTGGAGGGAGTAATTCGTTAATGGTGTGGAGAGAGAGAGAGCAGAGAGAGAGGGGGGGGCAGAGGAGAGAGAGAGAGAGAGAGAGGAGAAGAGAGAAAAGAGGGAAGGGAGAGAGAGGAGAGAAGGATAGAGAAGCGAATGCAGATATTTTTATTCAAGAGAGAGAGAGAGAGAGAGAGGAGAGAGAGAGAGAGAGAGAACTCCACGAAGATTGAAATTTGTAAAAACAAATAGAAGTTAAAAAAAAAAAAAAAAAAAAAAAAGAGAGCTAGACAGGCCAACTCTCCAGAAAAGAAAGAAAGAAAAGAAAGAATTCGAAAGACTTAAAGTTTTTCAAATCTCTTGGAATTTTTCAGGCTATGCCCCTGCTCTACTGACCAACACTTGAGAAAGAAATTCCTAACCTTACGTTTAAATATCATGTTACTATTCGTGCAGTTTGCTGTTATGCTTGCGGTGAAATGTGGCTGCACACAAAAATCAGGTACGCCAAGGTCTTCCTTAAGGAGCCGAGTATTTATAGACAGGCACAACTGGATTGTTTTGAAAGTTAATTTGTGTCTGAAAGTTGATTTTCTCTCTTTCTTTTCATATGTCCGTCAAAGTATATGCCAGGTGGTTCTAAGTAGGACGAATGGAAAAACGAAGGGAATGGGACTATATTTTGGGAAAGAAAACCACCTGGCGCAGAGATAGGGTCATGGGTGAGTGCGAAGGGCTGACGTGTGTGATGTCAGGTAAGAGTTAGCTATGTGTTTCTGTAAATTATTTCATTGGGAGAAATCCCTAAAAAAAAAAAAAAAAAAAAAAAAAAAAAGGAAATGATTGGTAAGGCGTTTTTTTTTTTTTTTTTTAAATTTCTTTAAAAAATTTTATTATCAGTTTAACATCCATTTTTTCGCTCAGATTTATGCTACACCGCAAACGATTACATGGATTATAATAATTATTACGTGATTTTGTGCAAAATCCTAATTGTGGAGCGTGGCCCGTTTGCCTCTCAGAAAAGAAAGATGTACAACTCTATCAGTTCTTTTCTTCTTTTTTTTTTTTTTTTTTTTTTGTCGCAAGGGATTGATAGAGTTTGTCCCTTTGCTGTGAAACTATCGTTCAGGCTGCTACGTTCCTCTCTTGTGATTAATGGGTATTAACAACCAAACAGCTATTATCCTACAATATATATATATAAAGAATATATATTATATATAGATATATCCTATAGATTATAGATATATATACGGTAATGATAACGGTGTTGATGAAAAAGACATTTTCCATTGTAGATGTGCAGAAGTTTTCCATGATAAGTGTCACTGCCTATGGTTGGACTTACTTTAAGAAAAAGGAAACAAGCTAACAGAATGGGTAAACAAACAAACAACAAACAAACAAACAAACAAACAAACAAAAAAACACAATGAAATAAGAATAGTAATTGAGAAAGAAAAAGGAGCGAAAGAAATAACAGCAGACAAATAGATAACTTTTTTTTTTTCTGAAAAGAGAACCTCCTTTCGTTCGCCCAAGTGTGTGTGTGGTGTGTGTGGTGGTGTGTGGTGTGTGTGTGGTGTGTGTGGGTGTATGTGTGTGTGTGTGTGCCGTCGCTCGTTCTCCAGATTTACATCTTTTCACTTAAATGAGTAAACCTCAAGGGTAAAATGACAGCGCGCGCGCGCGCGCGCGCGCGCGTGTGTGTGGTGTGTGTGTGTGTGTGTGTGTGCGTGCGCGCGCAAGCGCGTTTTATGCGTGAGTGCGTGGTACATGCATCTCTCCCCTCCCCCTCTCCCTCTCTCTCTCCTCTCTCTCTCTCTGCGCGCGCGCGCGTGCGTGTGTGTGTGTGTGTGTGTGCGTGCGTGCGTGCGTGTGATGAGTTGAATGCGTGCGTGCGTGTGTTTGTGTTTTGTGTTGTGGGTGTGGGGGTCCGTGCGTGTCTAAGTTTCAAAGAAAACCCTGAGGACTCATAAGCTGATACGCTGCTTCCTCCGAATTTCCCCACTGCCTACGTGACCTCGCTACTGAGCACACTGTCCCATATCGGGGCTGGAGTTGTCCTACTGTGTGACCATAGCGAAAGAACTTTCCATTTTCGCCAGTTTGAACGAACACATCAGCGAAAAAAGAAGACGCTCTAATGTGGAGCG
>JADBJO010028031.1:0-5000 GCA_016801955.1 Conus betulinus
CAAGTAAATCATCCAGGAAAAGGACTCGACACCAAAATAACAGCAAGAAAATAAACTGAAGCGTTTCGCCCACTTACAGATTTTTAGGATCATTCAGTAAGCATTTGCCTGACTGGTTGGATCTCCGTAACGTTTGCCTATCTCAGTTTTCTAGGAGGACTGAGACTGTCCTTGTTATAGATTGTTATGGATAAAACAGAACAAAATCAAACTCAAGGCAGCGCCATATCTTCAGTTGCCTGCAACGTCCTCGTTCATACTACTTATCAGTCGAATAGCTTGCAACTGGCTGGAAGTCACAGAGTCACTCCCGATATGAAAAATGAAAATCTGTTGGATTGCACTGATAATCATTACGCCGTCCCCAACCCGATCAGTTTAGACACTGCCTCTGGTTACACACAGAGGCTGTGCGCGTTTTGGTCATCTGGTTTTTGTGTGTGTCTGTGGAAGGGAACGGTATCAACTATGATCTGTTCAGTAATGTGTAGACTTCACGAGAGAAGACTTGCTGACCGTTTAACTTACTATTTTTAAAAGTTATAATGTCCAGCCTGAAGCAGTGAATAAGTCACGAGCTCAGAGCTCAGAATGTATTGAGATTATCGATCTGATGTATCTCTTACGAAGATATTTTGTCGGTATAATCTTTCAGTCTCCCAGTTTGTTTCTTTGGTTTGTTTAATGAGTGGTGAGTGAGTGAGTAGTGAGTGAGTTCAGTGAGCATGCGAGCGAGCGAACGAGCGAGCAGTGAGTCAGAGAGTGAGCAAGTGAGTAATTGAATGATGTTTTTGGCTGGCTGGTTGTCTAGTTAGTTATTTAGTTAGTTCGTTTGTTCGTTCGTTTTTTCCTTGTTAGTAGGTAGTTAGTTACTTAGTCATGTGTTATAACATTGTCTCGTTTTTGTTAGTAAGTAAGTCGGTTAGTTAGCGAGTTAGTTAACTATTAATTGGTAATTCAGTCATTTGCTAGTTCGTCTGGTTTTTTGTTGATTATTTCTGATTGATTTTCCTCTTTATTCGTGTAGCATCATTTCTTAATTTCCTTTTTTTTTCCATTTACTTATGCACCTGCGCTATGCATGCTCTTATGCCCATCTGTTTACATACTTGTGTACATATATGTAGTGTATTTGTGTAGATCTATATATGTGTTTGCGTCCCCGTTCAGGCCTGAACTTCTTCTCTTCTTTTTCTGAGTCAGTGGGAGTGTTGTTAGCAGACTGTTTTTTTTTCCACACCCGTGAATAGTTGTATCTATACATGAACATGTTTTACTTCTACTCTGCCATTGCATTAAAGGTATGTTGATTTAGTACCATTATTCAGAAGGGAAACAGATAATTCCTCTCTTCTTCTCGTTTCATGTCCCTGTCTCCACTATCCATAGTCCATCCTACCCCTCTAGCCTCCCCCCATACCCTACATATACATTTTGTTTAGAACGTTACTCTGTACAGAATTTCCGATGTTTTGTTTTCCTCTCATGGTCCGTCCCCATCCTCCCCACCCCCTGCGACTTCCGCCACCTCGCTCCCGCTCCCCCCCCCCCCTTCCCCCTTACACACACCACACACACACACACACACACACACACACACACACACACACACACACACACACACATAATATATATATAATATATATTTTTTTTTTTTAAAGGAAAGCTTTGCAGCTGTTTTCCATATTTCCATATCAGCTGCGTCTGACCAGCTATTTTTGTTGTTGTGTGTTGTTTTGTTTTTGTCTGTGTTATTGTTCATATTGCTGCCGCCGCTGTTTTTTGCTTTTTTTTGTTCCTTGGAGTTCTTCTGTTTCCCATCTCACCCCTCGGAGTTTGAGTGGGTTTGGCCGCCATAGGTGTCTTATCCTCTCTCTTCCGTCCGTTTTATCGAAGGCTATATCATAACCCACATTGCTGTTATTCCTAGATATTGTATTTCTGATGGAAAAGAATCCCACTTATCCCCCCGCCACCTTCTCTGTTTCTGAAGTGACATGGATTTTCAATTTTTCTTCCGCACATCGCTGTTCTCTGGCTCACAGCTCTATGAGGGGTGTATTTTTGGGCGTGTATGATGTCTGTGATTTGTGACGTCTGAAAGAGACAGAGCTGAGGAAATATTGGCTGGTCTGTCTTGCACTGTGTGCTAGATAAGCCTTTTGCTTTGCACTCGGTTTTGCGTGTGCATCTGTATTGTTTTTGGCATGTGATCAGCAACATTGCTGTCGTTCCAGTCTTCGTTCTGTGTGAGCTTTCTTCCCAAACAATATAACAACACACACACACACACACACACACACACACACACACACCACACAACGCACGCACGCACGCACTCACGCACACTCACGCACGCACGCACGCACGCATGCACGCACGCACGCACGCACGCATGCACGCACGCACACAGCGCACATACACACACACACACATACACACCACATTAAGCTAACAGCATACCACACCACCACACCACACACCGCAGAGAGAACACACACAACACAACACACACACACCACACACACACACACACACACACCACACACACACACACATGCACAACTGTGCGTACACACACACATACGAATGCACGACGTATACACACACGCACACAGGCACACGCACGCACCCACGCACGTAAGCACTCGTGAACGCACGCACTTGCACACACATATGTGCACCGCACACATGCACACATACACGCATGGAGCCCAAGCACACACCCACACACACACACACACATTCGCGCGGGCGCGCACGCACGCATGCGCGTTGATGCCCAACCGACCTGGACTGGGCAAATGCAGAAAAGACAAGAGCTTCACATAAACCATCATCCAAATCACAGGTCGTTAATAACAAAAAACAGCGGAACACCAGACTTACAACGCGTAGCAATCTACCTTTTTTCTCTTTCTTTCTCTCTCACATGCACACACAGACACAGGCCACACACACCACACACACATACAGACACAACACACAGACAGACAGACACACACACATACATATATATACACACACACACGCGCGCGCACACACACACTCTCACGTCAGGTTTAGTGCATGCTATAAGAAAACTCAGTTTAAATAAACAAGGTTCTCGATAACATTTAGGGTCAAGAAATTTGTCTCTAATTTCGTTTAACCTTTGACAACAAAGAACGAAGTGTATCTGATCTTCTTTGGACATCTGGCATAGCGGACATATCAGATCGCACTCACCACAAGATATGTATATCTAAAACGATGTACCTTCGAATCAGATACACCCAGTCTAAACTTAGTCATCATACATTTCAATTTTCGGTCCATATTTGCTTTCAAAAATTGCTTTACGTCATGATTATTACAAAACGTTCTATACAAACTAATTCTTTTCACTAGTGTAAAGGTGATCATTCCAGATTTACCATTTACAGTCAATCAAACGCTAACGGAGCATTGCTGTAAAGTTATTTTCATTTCCCACACCTTGATTTAATCACACATCACCAGAACCATTGCTATACAAACAAACACGCACATTTGATACCCCATGCATAGGGTGCATATACACATTCCTCCTGAGTATTCTTCTTGTTCTTGTTCTTCTCGTTCTTCTTGTTCTTGATCTTCTTGTTTCTTGTTCTTGTTCCTCCTCCCTGCTCCTTCTTCTCCTCTACCTCCTCCTCTTCCTACCCCTCTTCTACTTCTCCTCTCTCTATCGTTTTCCATCCCTTCCTCTCTCTCTCTCTCTCTCTCTCTCTCTCTCTCTCTCTCTCTCTCCTCTCTCTCTCTCTCTCTCTCTCTCTCACCCCCACCCACTCTCTGCTTCTGAATGTATGTTGTATAATTCATTCTGAACTGTTATGTATTCATTGTTGTATATGTGTTGATATACAGTTCTGTGCGATGTTTTCTTTCAAGTGTTTACAGACATCTTTCCTTTTTGAAGGCTGATGATGAAAAAAAAAAACGCCACGGACTTTGCACTTATTCTTTTCCCTCAATGAATACATTTCGTTTGTTCATTCTCTTTCAATGGATCATATCCCTCAAAATAAGGGACAGGATGGAACGAGATTTTGAACAATTTTCATGCAATAGCCAAATCAAAGCGTGTAAAAGTTTTATTGCACAATCTATATGCCTTATTCAAATGAATAATAAAACACAACCATAAGGATATACCAAAAAGCTAAATGTTTTACAGTCTGAACAAATGATATGCCTTATTCAAATGAATAAGAAACATAATCATTACAATATACCAAAAAGCTACATGTTTTTACAATCTGAACAAATGATAAGCGCCATTCAAATGAACGTATGACGTGATCGTTACAATTTACCAAACAGCTAAATGTTTGACAGTATCACTGAAGATGCTCCATACAATACACTGATGCTGAAAAATGGCAGAAACTAGTTCGCATACGCACGGAAAATCAGTTATACACGTTGCCGTTCATCCGTCATCGTCGACGCTGACCAAAGACATTATGTTGAAGGGGACTTGGTGCCATGTGTCCAACTGTAGCTGACCAGTCTGATACGGTCTGTGAAGGCTCCGCGCAACTCTGGCGCTAGTCGTTTGCAGGCACTGAAGATACGGAGGAGATGATGGCCGGACTTGGCAAATTTACGTCCCCTTGCGTACTATGGTTTGAGAAGTGCACCCGTGTCTCTTCAGTTTTGTGGTCAGTTTTTGGTACCGCTCCTCTCTCACACACAGGTTTATTCATTAAATTCCTATTCATTTATTATTTTTTTTTTTGCCGCCCAAGAGCTGAACTTGGCTTGGCAGTGTATGTGTCGAGCTCGTTTTCCATGTTCACAGGTCTGGACAGTGTGTCACCGAGTTAAGCGACGCTGTCAACAGCCTTCAGGATTCCCCTTTGTGACAGCGATTTCTGGTTCTCCGTACAATTTCTGTGGTGCAGGTGGCACAAGACCTCTGTCCTTTTTGTACTGGTCGTACGCCCAGGATAGTTTCAGGCAGTTGAGAATGGGTT
>JADBJO010028031.1:15000-20598 GCA_016801955.1 Conus betulinus
CTCCCCAGTTTCATTTACAACACGGGAAAGATGACTGCGTCTGACAAATTCGCTTGGCTATGGCGCCGCTGACTGTTCCGAATGTGTAGCTGTCAATACACCAGCGACACGACCTGCTGACCAGCTTCACAGCAGAATACGCGTGTGTGTCACTGACCCAGAGACAGTGACGGTGCCTCAGACTGACCTGACACTGGAACTCGAGGCTGGCAGTCGCCATCATGCCATCGATGAGGCTGCAGAAAAAGACAGGGTGTGTTTTGACCAACCCTCTGTCCAGTCTACAGCACAGACAGACAACTCAGCGGACAGGGCGTCATACTGGTAAAGGGATACGGCGACTGTGTCGACTACCAAGTAGACCTTTCCGAACCGCAAGCTTCCGGACTGTCTTTTGACACTCGTAGAGAAATGCTGAATTATTTGCGAGAAACATGTAAAGAAATTGACAAAGTGCAGCGGAGCTTCAAACGGGATGACGATTTAACACTGGTTGAAAAGGAAATCCAGACTGACCACCCCTGGAAACACTGACATGCTTAACCATAAATAAATCATGATGGACAGCATAAACATTTCACTTGCCCCCTCCCCCCCCCCTCCCCCTAATGACCAAAGTGAGGTACCACGATCTGGCTTCCACGTTGCATGTCCAGTACTATTTGTGTCAAATGTTGTTCATGTTTATTTCACCCTGCACCCTTACCCCCCCCCCCCCCCCCACGCGCACACCCACCCCGCCCCACCTTCTGATGTGTCAATGAGTCGAAAAATTGACGCGTTAAATCATTCGCATTTCGATAACTCTCTCTCTCTCTCTCCTCTCTCTCTCTCTCTCTCACTCTCTCTCTCTCTCTCTCCTCTCTCTCTCTCTCTCTCTCTCGTCTCTCTTTTGAGAAAGCTTTTGACTTCCCTAGACTGACAAAAATGTTGAGACCATAGAAGTATGTCATTTTGGGGAAGGTGTGAGCAGCTTTTGTATGAGAACATTAAGATCAGTTGTTGTGATTAATGATTTGACAGGACATAGGTTTCCAGACGAAAGAGGGTGAAGGCTCCGCTCTCTCCATCTTTTATATTTTGCGCATGGAAATCTGTGCAATAACGTCAAAAAAGGATAATAATGATATAAAAGTGTCAGTTTGGATAACAAGCAACACAGCGGTTTTCAGTTTGCGGATGAGCTTCAGTTGATGATTTTTTTTTTTTTTAGCTATCTTTCTGAGAATTTCATGTGATTTGATTTGCGTTTGGAAATGATGTATGTGAGAGTCATCAAGATAAAACTCTTGCAAAAGGCTACTTAATAAAAAAAAAAGTTGAAAAATATATGCAAAACTTAAAAATAAAATAATAATAGAAACGACAAAGAAAAGTTTAAGATATTGGGAATTCAGTTTACAAATGATATTAAGAATTCCCAAAAACGTCAACGACGCCTAAACACTATCAGATGTAACAGATCGACGTAAATTCTGACGAAACAAAATGTTACCTCACTGAATAAAATGTTTTGAAAATCAATAAGACAATTTTATAACCCATTCTTGATTCTACTTCCTAATCTCCCTCCCACCTCCCCGCCTTTCCCCCTTCTCTCTCTTGCTCACACACACACACACACACACACACACACACACACACACACACACACACACACACACACACACACACACACACACACACACACACACACACACACACACACACACACACACACACACACACACACACACACACACACACAACCTTCACAAAAAGAGAAGCATCAAAGGGTAAACTCGATTAAAGGCATGCAGAGGGGGAATAACATGAAGCCCAGAAACTGAAAAATATGGTTGCTAAACCATGATCAAATAGTCTTTTTCTCTTTGCAACAAACGCTTTCAGTGTCTAGAAAAAGCTACTTATTATTGTAATAAATGTGTTAATGAAAAGAATTCTAAACCAAAATTTATTAAAACAAACCAACAAACAAAAAAAAACAAACAAACAAACAAACAAACAAACAAAGAGTGTGTGTGTGTGTGTGTGTGTTATGTCTGTTTTTTGATAAGTGCAGTTCGGCATTCATTTCACTTTGTGTACACCCCTCTCTCTCTCTCTCTCTCTCTCTCTCTCTCTCTCTCTCTCTCTCTCTCACACAACACACACACACACACACACATACACGCACACACACATTCACCGACACACATACAGACACATACGCGTGCGTGCACACACACACACACACACACACACACACACACACACACACACACACACACACACACACACACACACACACACACACACACACACACACACACGCACGCACGCACGCACGCACGCACGCACGCACACACACACACACACACATACACACACACACTTGCGAGCCCCTGCACGAAAAGTGATACATTATAGTTAAACTCAATTAAGGCAAGCAGAGAAGACTAATATGAACTCCGGAAACTATAATTGCTGGTGGCTAAATCATGATCAAGCAATCACTCTTGTTCTCCCTTTCGTCCACAAACCTAATCAGCGTCTAGAAATGCTGTTGATTATTGAAATAAATGTGCTGATTAAAAGGTTTTCCTGATAGAAAATTGTCAGAAAAACCCCAGTGTGCACTGTTTGCAAATTAGTCCGGTTCGATATTCATTTTACATTTTAAAGTGTGTATGTGTGTGTGCGTGTGTGTGTGTGTGTGTGTGTGTGTGTGTGTGCGTGCGTGCGTGTGTGTGTGTGTGGTGTGTGTGTGTGTGTGTGTGTGTGTGTGTGTGTGTGGTGCACTTAAACACACACACACGCACGCACTCATGCACGCACACACACACACACACACACGCGCGCACATACGCACACACGCACGCACACGCACACACACACGCACGCACACACACACACACACACATACACACACACACACAAAGACACACACACGCACGCACACATGCACGCACACACACACACACACGCGCGCGCGCGCACACACACACACACAGGCACGCACACACACACACACTCACACAAACACATACATTCTCTCATACAAACACACGAGCGCACGCCTACAGACACACAGTGATCACACTCTCACACACACACGCGCGCTGGCGCGCACTCACACACACATATACCGCCCGCGCGCACGCACGCACGCACGCACGCACATGCACGCATATGCACAGATACACACAGATCGCACACACCAGAAACACGCACACCCAAACAGACACACAACAAGACATACATACATACATATTAAAAGAATGAAAGACATACATACACACACCAAACAGACAGACAGACAGACAGACAGACAGACAGACAGACAGACTGACAGAGAGACTCATGCACTCTCTTTTTTCTGTCTGTCTGTCTCTCTCTATGTCTCTGCTTCTCTCTGTCTCTGTCTGTCTGTCTGTCTCCTTCTCTCTCAAAAGCATACACAATAACACACACACACACACACACACACGCGCGCGCGCGCGCGCGCGCGCGCACATACACACCCACACACCCACACACACACACACACAACATGCACACATACATTCACACACACACACACACACACACACACACACACACACACACACACACACACACACACACACACACACACACACACACACACACACACATGTCAGTCAAACGCCAGGGAAAACAAGTACTCTCCTTGTATTGTCTGTCGACTTCAAAACGTGATCAGAATGTGGAATGCAGGAACGGTGAAAAAAATGAAATAGATACGCAACAATGGAAGGTGGGGGAGGAGATGGAAGTGGAAGAAAGGGGGCGATGTTCACGAGAGGAGGAGGGGGGGGGGGGGGTTGGGAGCAGGAGGAAACCAGAGTAGAGAGAGGAACTCCATGTTGCATGCTACAGAATGCTGAGGAAAGATGCAGACTTGACTCCCTGGGATGTTTTTCAGTAAATGACCAGGGGACGACGATTTGGAGGGGAGAGGGGAGGAGGGTGTGACGGGAAGTGGTAAAGAAAGTCGAGGAAATAGGACAGAGGTAGGGGTGAGGGAGGGTGGGTGAGGGTGACATGGGGGGGGCCCATGAACAGGGCCAAGAAGGCGGTCCATCCAGAGCGCTCCAATCCTGGATTCTTTCTTCCTTGAGAGAGAGAGAGAGAGAGAGAGGAGAGGGAGAGAGGAGAGAGAGAGGGAGAGAGAGAGGAGAGAGAGAGAGAGAGAGAGAGGAGAGAGAGAGAGAGAGAGAGAGAGCTCTTACAAATTTTATCCATCAAGGATTGAGATTTAAGTCAGAGCCTATTCTTCCAATCTGTCCTGAAGATTGGCTACATGAAAATCAAGAAGCTGGCCACAGTGACTTCAGGAACCCAGAAGTTTGCTAGGGAAACCCAAGAATTGTAAAGAGGACCAGAGAGTGTGATCAGAGAGACCTTGAAGATGGTTGTAAAGGACTAAGGATGGAGAGAGAGACCTAGAAAACAGAGAGACCTAACCACCTGGCGAGAGAGACCAAGAGGATGGTTAAACGTAGAAGATGGTTAGAGAGACCCGATGGGTGTTTAGAGAGACCTAGAGGGTGGTTGGAGAGACCTAGAGGGTGGTTAGAGAGATCTAGAGGATGGTTAGAGAGGTCTAGAAATAGATAGCAGACACCTAGATGTTGCATAGAGAGATCTAGACATTGGCTACAGAGGCCTCAAGGGCTACCTACTGAGAGCTAGAGCTTGAATACACAAACTTAAAGGTTGGCAAAACCAAAGACCAAGACATTGGTTACACAGACCTAAAAACTAGCTATAGACAAGACGCTGATTGCAGATAACTAAATGAAGGACACAGACAGCGACAGGTTGGCGACAGAGCCAGACATTGGTTAGAGAGTGTAGATGCCGGTTAGAGAGATCTGACACTTGCGTACAGGGGGCCTAGAGTCTGGTTAGACAGTGTAGACGTTGAAGAGAGAGATCTTAAGGTTGATTATAGAGAGCAAGAAGTTGGTTATAGAGTGTGGATGTTGGTTAGAGAGACTTGATGGTTGGATGTAGAGACATTGAAGCTGGTATAAAGTGAATACGTTGGTTAACGAAACCTGAAAATTGCTTGTAAGATCCAGAGGTTGGTTAGGGATGTGAACAGGTGGTTAGAGAGCCCTGAAGGTTGCGTATAAAGACGTAAAGATGGGTTAGAATGAACTGAAGGCTGGATATGGAGACCTAGAGGTTGGTTAGGGAGTAGAGATGTTGGTGTACAGAGACCTGAAAGTTGGGTTTAGAGCGTGGAGGTTGATAGAAAGCGTAGACATTGGTTATAGGGAATGAAGGTTGGTTAGACAGGACTAAAGGTTGGTGAATGGTGCAGATGCTGGCTGGAAAGGACCTGACGTTTGGTCATAGAGACATAGAGATTAGTTAGAGAATGTATATTGTGATAAGAGAGGTTCTGAAGGGTTAGTTATAGTGATCTAGAGGGTGGCTAGAGAATGAAGGTGTTGGCTAGAGTGAACTAAAAAAGATTGCTTTTAGAGAACCTTGAGGTTGGATTAGAGAACTGCGGATCTAAAGATTCATATTACAGACCTAGAGGCTGCCTAAACGGGTTGGCTCCATAAACCCAAAGCTTTTTGG
>JADBJO010028032.1:0-20597 GCA_016801955.1 Conus betulinus
CCTTGTCGTGCTGTGGATGCGGGCCGCATGGGCAGGGCACCCATCCACCCTGTGACTCTTGACATCGAATCGCCCCTCACTAAGGTTCCTCAGGAGCATAGCCTCGTGCCAAGATGGACACGGCCCTCACTCATATCAGAGTGACTCGCATCCAGCACGCTAGATCTGGGCTACCTCACATAGAGCTGAAAGCATGCCACACCCAGAAGACACACACACACGTCTCTCCTCTCGGTCTCTCATAGCATCGCGTAAAGACCAGACTCTCCTCTAATACGCGTAACAATGAAAGTAATCGTATGATTCGGAGACTTGAGACCCCGCGACCACTCACTACCTACTACCTACTTTACTACTGCGCGTTGCTACTACTACCTACTACTTACTACTTCTACTACTACGACACACCACTAGCCACGCACCCACACACACACCAATCACACACACACACACACACACACACCAACATCTACACACACGCCACGCCTCGCACGCAGTTGAACACACACACACACCCACACACCCACAGCAACACACACACACACAGACATACACACTCTCTCTCTTCTCTCTCTCCATCTATATCACAAATTTTTGTGAAAAGACGTCGAATTAAAGTACTCTAACCATTACTACTACTACTAACTACTACTACTACTACTAACTAACTGCTACCTACTACTACTACACCCACCACGTACGTAGCACACACACACAACACACACACGACACAATCAACACACAACACACGCACACATCTATTCACCATATCGCATGCTCGGTGCGCACCGGTGACTATCCTAACATGGGTGGAATGGTCATGATAGAATTAAGTGAACTGTGTGCCCACCCTGACCCACAACCCGATTTATCCTACTACAATCGTTCACCTCCATCCTCACTACATCCGCTCCCCAGTCCACCTCCCAATCACCTCCCCGTTTCCTGTTCCCTTCCTCCGCCTCCCCCCCTCCCCCCCCCCTCCCTCCCCGCCCCCACCTTTGCTCTCCCTTCCTCCTTTCCCCCCCTCATCATCTCCTTGCCCCTTCTCCCCATCTACTTTCCCCGCTTCCTTTTGATGGACTGCGACTCAACAGAAAAATTTGATTATATTCACGAAGAATGAACATAATAATGTATTAGGGCCAGCGCACTGCATGAATGTTTGGAAGTAGTGACAATTAAATCAACGCGCCATGAAGGCGGGAAAATTTTCTTTAAAATCTCTCTCTCTCTCTCCTCCTCTCTCTCTCGGGTCCTCTTCTCTCTCTCTCGCTCTCTCCTCTCCTGATCTTTTTGTTTTCGTTAGTGAATATGGCTTAAACCCTAAACAGCCGACATAAACAGGGCATAAAGAAGAATATGGAGGATAAGGGGCGTAAATTTCAAACACACACACACCACACACACACACACACACCACACACACAACACTTGAGAGCAAATTAATTTTAGATTGCCTGTTGCAATGAATTAAATTATATACTCTTTCCTTGAAGTTATGTGTGTGTGTGTTGTCTCCCTCTCTTCTACCCTATTCCTCCCCACCCAACCTTGACCCCCCCCCGCCCCCCCACCCCCCTCCCACACACACACACACACACACACACACAACACACATTATGGCACACATACAACACAGACACTCGTACTCCTCTGTCTGTCTGGTCTGTCTGTCTCTCTCTCTCTCTCTCTCTCTCTCTCTCTCTCTCCACACACACACACACACACACACACACACACACACACACCACACACATGACGAGATGGATACGAGTGGTTAGGTGGGTCCTCTAGGGGGCAACTTTTCGGTACTAGTCATCAAAGAAATTTTTATTTGTTCCGGGTATTGGTAAAATACGGAAGACTGGCTCTGAGATAATTTTCCTTAGGCCTGTACTATTAATTACAAGTACTTATAGCTCCGAGATACAGAATTGAAGAGAGAAGTTCAAACATTCAACATTCGATTGAACAACAGGGAACTGACACAAGTTAAGTGCACTTTCACACATCAACTTTTATTACTTATACATAGATAAGAGAAATGTGTGACACTTCCATAGGCTGTGTTTCAGTTCTCATTGGACTACCACAATGAGGGGGCCCTTCCTCACTCCTACTTTTACTCACTTACACTCTGTGCAGCAAGCTTAAGTTGGCATACAGGGGTTCTGTCTAAGTTACACTGAATGTATATGGTTATTATACATCCACCCCGCTTGCGAATACCCAGTATTGTAGCCAGGATGGTACTCATAGACAGGTTCTCACTTTTTCATCATAAAGTGAGGGTAAGGGTCTGATGGGTTTGAGTCCAGGTGGTAAGCAAACTTAGCTTTGCTTCGGAGAGAGACAGTTGTTCTCTCCTGTGGCTGGTGACTGCCCCACTGGTGTAGATTGGTTGTCTGGTAGTCGCCCGGTTTACAATGATGCCATGGTGTCTGGCATTCCCCCCGGTTTCCCTTGCGAAGTCCCAGCTTCTGGTTCAGCTGCAATATGTAGCGTGACCAGGATCCCAGTTCTGCGATAAAGAGAACTTGATCTGTAGATGAGAGAATCTGGTGGCTGGCTTGTCGAGTGCACACATTTACCCTTTTCCCTCTTTCTTTCAGAAGGGTTGGAGACTCAGCCAGCAAAGTTTTTTTCTCTATGTAGAGTTTCTGCTATAACTATTAACCTCCACTTTTTTTTGTTTAAAGGCTAAGTTAAGTTTACAAAAGGGTAGGAGACAGTAATACAATGTTACAGTTTTAGTTACAACTCTTCCATGTTTCATATGAATTAAATCACACTGACTTGGGCTATGCTTAGTCCAAGTACACATGTGGTGTAGACTTAAAGTCACACACTACAAATCATTTCAATAATCACCAGTATTTATAAATCAGAGTAGCAGTTTTTACCTAGCACAGGCATACTGTTTTTCCTGATCAAAATTAATCAATCATTGATTTATTATCTTAACAGACAGAGTTGCACACTGACAAAGTCAGGGTGCACACAAAGAATAGTGGTCAGATTGTTAACAAAGAATCAAAACCACTGGGAGAGAGCTTTTGCCATATGATGGCAAGCAAACTACTACACAAATAATCATTCATCAGTTTTTTGATAAATGTTGCTAAGCATTTGTACAAAGTTACAATGCTAACACACACAGCATACATAAAATCAATACATAGATTTCAAAAATGTAAAACAGAGTCCCAACTCACTTTTCCTGGGAATGAACAGGGAATGACTTGAGATCAAGGAGTTACCAAGAGTTTTCCTAGGTCTTCTCTGTCCCTTTGTCTTCCTCTGCTCTTGTCTTGTCTACAGGCAGTCCTGAGGGGTCAGTGAAGCTGTGCCTGTGTGTGTCTGCTATATGAACCTTCTCACTTGCCGAATCAGATTTTGACAACCTGTCATTTACCGATCAGGGGTGAGAGGGGGAGGGATTTAGTCTTGTAAACCAATCACCTCGGAAATTGTTTGAACCTAATCGGCACGGGATAATTTATGCATCCGTATAGCTGGCCGTTGAGCCCCAGTTAATTTATGCGTCCGCATAGGTGTCTGCGAGGACGGGGACGGTAGGGTATGAAAGGGAGGGGGGGGGAGGTGGTGGTGGTGGTGTGGAGAGCGCGGCACATGCCTTTGTGTCGCGGGGTAGAGGGGGGGGGGGGGGGGGGGGGTGAGACGGGCTATTGTTAGAAACGCACGCCCCACGCTGCGCGCTGTTAGTGTCGCACCGCATGGGGAGGGAGGGTTGAGAGAGGGGAAGGGAGGTAGGCTGATAAGAACGAAAGGCGGCACGCATTTACCGTGACGCAATTTTTTTCTTGTCGCACATAGTCAAGTCGTGCGACTCACCAGTAAGATGACTCCTGTCAGATGGTGACTGGCGCCATACTGATCGAATTAATTCTGTTTTAATTTGTCACCCATAATGAAATTGGATGTCAAACGAGTGTACTCCAACATAAATTATCCTAGGAGAGAGAGTGATTAAATCATCACACTGAGCGGCCGTGTCTCACGATTTTTAACTTTAACACACAAACCCACACACACCACGTCGTACGAACAATATTCAAAATGTGTATTAATCGTGACAGTGGACAAATTACTTCTGTTCTCTTGTATACTCTAAGAATCTAAATTGTTTTCGGCTATTGGGTGGGTTTTTTTTTTTTTTTTTACATTTTCAGCTTACAAAATTTAGCTTCGTTTTTCTTTTACTTCTGCTAATAAATGTGTATAACCGCAAACTCAATTTGTCTCATGTAAAAATCGATGAGAATGAAACCAAATTATCTTGCATCCAATATCTCATTCGGGATTGCAAGAACTATGGTTTTAGTGATATTTCCAGCTGTTTGGTATAAGTCATTGTTTTAAAAAAATCAGAACACCATATCAAAAGAGAAATTTGAAATTTGCACCATTATTTCTCATTTAACTGTCTCCTTTTGAAAACTATCTGCGATGTTGCGTCAACAAACCGAACGAATGTATTCCACTGTGATACTATCTCTCATATGATGACAAAGTTAGCACGAGCAAGCAAACGTACTGAGGCAATCTACCAGAACAGGCACAGCGTCACGCAATTTCGTTTCGCCTCCAGTTGACGACAGTAATTCCTTAGTTACTGCGCTTCCACGAGTCCAAGTTCCCCTCAAGAGGGTGCCACAATGTCCATGCCGACCACACTCCCCAGACCAGGTCACCAAGGAAGACCAGAAACATGCTCATCATGGGCAAGAGCCACGGACAGGCACTAGAGCGTGAGGTCAGTACGACGGCAGGACATGAAGGAGACAAGTGTCTTGAGACTGTTATGAATAGATACCCGGTCTTCCTTCTCTCCAGCACAACCTTTTTGTTGTTGTTGTTGTTGTTGTTTATTGCCAGTGATCTTAATTTAGTGAGCAAAACGACGTATAACTTCATCCAAACCTAACTTAACCCAGTTAGACTTTTAAAAAAGAAATTAACCTCCTCGCGTTTTCTCTCTTGAAATGGTCTGCCCCTGTTGATTAATAGGGACAGGAATCGTCATTTGTCATCATCGAACAAACAGTTTTCACAATGTGTTCGTACCATAACTGTAGATTTATACCCAATAATAATAATATATGCAACAAAGGATGGAGTAAAATTACAACGGCTGTATTTTTACTTATGTCTTAAGGTCTGGTTTATGGTCATAGACCGGGTAGATAAATTTAAACCCTACATCAAAAATTTCATCGTTGGACATGAGGTTGGGACTTGACACTGGGCCGGTACCTGAAGGCCTGATACAGCGAGCAAGAGAAGTGTCCTCTTTTCTTTTTGTCCTACAGTCCACGATACCATGGCATATTTCAGCGTCATTCCTTGCTTCTGGAAACTGACAGCAGGACTAGATAACCCATTTCAAAATGGTCCACAAATATTAACATTTATATATTTACCTACTTGAAGATGAGCACCTTATCATGCTGTAAAATGAAATCAGTGGTAATATCTCTGTGAAGTTCTGAACACTTGCTCCACGGGTTGGACGAAATAGCAGATGTGCTCCACGGGTTGTGACAATTGTCAACGTGCACGTTGGTCGAATGCATTTTACTGGCAGTAATGTCAACACGTGCTCGCTGTAACATTTTTATTTAAACACCCAGCCTCTCATTTGTTCTGTTTCGTTTTATTTTGTTTTTGTTTTGTTGGCAAACACATGAAACAAAACGCCCGCAATTTTCAAATCAATTGATTTTATGAAAAATGAGTATCTATCTGAATGTTGTGTTCGTTATCAAACGACACCACGTACACTTTCTATCTACATGTTCAGAGTATTACAGTATGATTCGGGTATGATGACGATTTTTATAGTAATTAGGGAAAAGACTGGCAGTTTAGACAGCAATTATGATTTAAAAGGATCACACACAAAAATGTATATACAGAAATGTTGGGAATCAGTCAACCATAAACAAAACCACTATTGAAATTCTTCTTCTCTCTCCTCCTCCTTCTCCTCTTTCTCTTTTCTCCTTCTGTGTTCTTCTCTCTTTGACTACATATCTCCCATCTGTTCCCACTTATCCCTCCAGATGCATCCCAATTTAAGCCAAAATCACTTTTTCTGACGACAAAACACTTTAGATGGACGGTAAAAGGGCAAAGGAGCTCTCTGGAGAGGGTGAATGGACTTCACGTTGGCTAAAGATTCGTCCGGGACAGATCCTGTGCCCACAGTTTTCTTGTACTCAAACTCCAGGAGTCACTGAAAAAATGGTCTCTGGAGTCACTCCCTGCCACTCAAACAGCAGGGGCGGGTAATACGCACATGATGACTTCTGCTTGATAAACTGGGGCAAGGACAAACTCCAGGCAAGTTACTTTACAGCCGCAGGATCGTTGGATCGCAAGACTCTCTCACATTCCCATACAGTTTTCTGAAAAAGATTCAGACCAAAACAAGATGAAGGTACCAGCCTCGTTCGCAGAAGCTTCTAATGCTTGGTGGCTTTTTCTGTGTCAGCAACGCTACCATCCATAATCATTACAGATACTCTTGAAGAGTTGAATATTGACAATGTCGTTTAACAGAATCATTTTGACACCTTTGCCATGACGACATAATTAGTAGTAATATTGTCTTTTTATTCATTACATCATTCGCTGAAGCAGGACAGGACATACATGTTTGTGAAATAGATAATATTTCTGCCAGAAAAAAAAAATGCATGGTTCTGATCAAATTTAATTTTGATGCAAAATTGAGAGGAAAATTGCATATATTTCCTATAATGTAGTTGCTGGGTGTTCAATTGTTTTACTTGAAAAAAGCCAAACTTTAATGAAATGCATAATATGCAATATGTAGCGTGTAAATGAACACATAGTGATTATTTAGATACCTACGCATAATTACTTTGTCAATATAATGAGATAAAGAACATCTGTCTGCATGATCAATACTTGGCATCTCGTGTGTGTGTGGTGTGTGTGTGTGTGTGTGTGTTGTGTGTGTGTGTGTGTGTGTGTGTGTGAGAGAGAGAGAGAGTGTGTGGTTGTGTGTGACGTCGAGTTGTCTTGCTTGACATATTTTGTGCTTGCCTCTCTCTATTATTATTTGTTTTTCTTACCCTTTTTTTAAAAATAATGTGCATAACTGTGAAAGCAAATAAAGCTGTAAGAAGACTAAGACCCCTTCAGTTTGAAAGTCTGGAACCTAGACATGTCGTTTAGGTTCTCAAAGGTAAAATTATGAGAATCTGTGTTTGACAAATCCAGGGTGGGCGGTCGCCTTTGTCCTGTCTTTTTATTTAGAGTGATTAGTCGATTTGGGTTGTCCCACTGAATATATGCTTGATGCATATGAATCAATGCAAAGTGAAAAGAAACAGTTAAGTAAGAACATCATCAAGTTACATATAGTTAGGTCAAAACACACACACACACACACACGCGGCGCGCGCTCACACACAAACACACACACACCACACAGAACCACACACACACAAAGCACACCCCACCGGCGCGCAGCGCGCGCAGCGCGCGCCAGCCCGCCCCACACACACACAACACACACACCCACACAGAGGTTTTTTTTGTGGTTTTTTTTTTTGCGTTCTAGCTAGCAAAACTTACTTTTTACTCCTGAAACATTGAGACATTCTGCAAAATGCCTTCAAAACATCATTACAAAAAAAAAAATCGATCGTGAAACAATCAGTTGTTTTAAAACAAAGGAAGATCATCAGAATGTGTTCGTCGTATTGTGCCATATACCATCGTAAGGAACGCAAAACAAGGTTTTCGACTTGAGTGTTGAGCGGCGTTTCACCGTGGCGAGAGGATGTGTCGACACAGCGCTCCGAATGTACGGTCTCATCTAACTATGCGTCGCTGAGCCAACGTTCACAGGAAAGAGGGGAAGTGTTTCCATAATGTTTTTGAGAAGTTTGTCAAACGGAAAAAAATAATGAATGCCTTTCTAGTAAGGTGAGAGGTTAATATAGTAACCACAAGAAATATGGCAAGAAACCATGTCTTGGAAAATGGGAAGGTGACTGTATTTGTGAGTACTGACATCATTGTGAGTATTGACATTATTGTGAGTACTGACATTAGCTGTCTCTCTGTCTCGCTTTTTGTTTTTCAACACACGGCGCTGGGCTCTTAGCTGGATATTATGACAAAACCCAAGAAAACTAAGAGAAAAGGACGTTCTGATGATGATAGCGTTAATAGCAGTCCTGTTCCTGAAAGTCATGATGTGATGAGAGACAGGTCAAACAGCAAACGAAGAAAAAAAATAGAAGAAAAACAGCAACACAAAATCACTCAGTACACACAACGCTCGGACATGGAGGGATTCGTTTCGGATGAAGATGAAGATGAAAGAAAGGGAGGGGCGCACGGGAGTTCTGCCGTACCAGCCAATGTTATTCTGAATAAACTAGATGCATTGAACGAAATTATAACAGACGGCAAGGAAAAATTACAGGAGAATGGATCAGAAAAATAGAAAGGATTCTGGGTGATTGCTTTGAAACCCGCAAAGAAAATGAAATGTTTAAAAAACAAATAGAATCGCTGAAGAAAGATGTTGAAGACATGTCTGAAGAAATAGAGAGACTGCAGAGGAAACTGAAAGAAGAGAAGGAGTTGAGAAACAATTTAGAACAGTACACCAGGAAAGATAATATAAAGATAATAAATCTACAAGGTGATAAAAACAGAGAGACAGCTGAGGAGACAGAAACCGGTCATAAACTTTCTTCACAGCCAGTTGGGATTAACTTCAGACAAGGTAAATATACGGTTCTAGCCCAAACATCTTTTTTGGGCCGAAAACCCCCTTTTTCACATATAACCCTCTTCCATTTATTGCCAATTTTGACAAAATTAAGCCATTTCTTAAAGAAAGCAAAAATTATTGCAAACACACAATTTTTGATGATTTTAATATGTTAAAACGGGGGGCTTTCGCCCAAAATAACACTGCTTGAGCTATACCCGGTATATTTACCTTCTCTCAGCTAGCTAATAAAAAAATGCAAAATCTTTGCATTAAGGGCCATGTCAACTGTAACGCTCTGAGGTCTAACTTGAGACCTCCATGGCGCCCTGAAGGCCCCAAGCCAGACTCTCAAGTGTTAAATCGTTTCTCATCATCATTCTCTCAATAAGAATTATAGAATTAACTTTAATCAGCTCTGACCAAACCTTTCAACATTTTCTATTTCTAGCACTATTAATAACTCAGCACAGACAACAGGATTTTTACTATGGGCAGTTGTTATTGTTACACACAATGAATTTATTTGATCCCAAGCTAATCTTTAAATTACCCATCTTTATTATCAATCAACTGATAATCGCAATAGCCTGTCTTAGTTGAGATAGCTTTAAAAATGAACACGGTTGACTATTAAACCAATTAGTATTTGTTTTTAATTCATTTAATTAACATACAACACTGGGTTGATTAGAAAATCAGAAGGCCAGCTGCCTATAAACTCATAAATGCCCATGACTATCCAGTGTTTTAACTGCTCCTAGTATCGTAACTACTTCTCAGACACACAAACACATGCACACACACAGTGCAACTCACCCTTCAGTAGCTGGGACGGCGGGTGGTGGTCAGACTGCGACACGCTCTGTCCAGGCCTTTCGCCTGTATCAGAGGGTCAAGCAGTTAACGGTGGGTGGGACCAGGGAAGGCTACAAAGGCCACGTCTGGTCCGTCAGGCAGTTGGCAGGGCACGGAGACTGGTGTCAATCCGCGCCCGGGTCTTCAGTTGGTGTGTAGTCTTGGGTCGACGCCTCACGTCACTCGCTGCTTGGCGTAGGACGGGCGTCGACTCAGGTACGGTGTAGAGACTCGTGGAAGACTTGGTGCGCCGTCGGGAGCTCCGCGCTCGAGGTCTCGGCTCGCCGGGGGTCACAAGCCGAATGCTCGTCCTCTCGTCGTCACCCTGTCGTCTGCTGATAAGTGAGCTCTGCTCATGCGAGGTGTACCTTCCGGTTCCGGTTGTGAACCGGGTGCATATGCGCACTGCGTGCGTCACTACATAAGATTCGCCTCATTAATTCTTAACAATATATTATGATTGTCAAATACTTCTTTTAAAGTGCAAAAGTTGTAGTAACCATCTGGAATTTTTACACGTTTTAAGAGATTGCCATTTTCATCTAATATATTCATCCAGTTATTTTTAGCCCTTTCAGATATGTTAGACCACTTAACTTTAAACCAATTTGTCTAAGAGCAACTCTATACTGGCCGCATCTATTGTCAATTGGATATCTAAAAATACTTTTTGTTTTGATTGGTTATATAGATGTACATCCTCTTTAAATACTTTAAAAAAAAAATGAAAATTAACAATTAAAATGGATCCTTTTAAATATAATGAAGGCGTTTGGTACAACGTTAGACCTTTTATAACCCCAAATCGTGGGACTTTACTCTCCTAACCATTGCAGTAGGTGAATCATCTGGCTTCTCAGTCAGACTTTTAAATCCTTTACAAAAGTACATGAACCCACCAATAAGAAATGATGGAGTGCCAGAATTATGGACAAACAAACCCATGATTTTCTTCCAGAACCAGTTAAATTTTGCAATTTACTGCGCAACTACTGGCTGTGGTGTCTCATACACACAAACCATTTAAACACCCCAATCTCTTAGTAAGGTCAGTATATAACTTTCATGTTTATTACCAGTATAGACGTATACTAACAGAACTACAAGTGTCCCTCCCCCACGACCACTCCTTCTTTCCATTTAACAACCCAATGGACAATACTGCGTATGAAAGAATCTGTAATGAATTTAACATTGAATTTTCAACTGACTTTAGGCAAAAGTTAGACCGTAATCATGGGTTGGGCACATTGTATTTGTGGGGCGTCAAAAGAGAATACACTGATGATTACTGGCCTGGACACACCTCTTTTAAGCCAAACGTCCCAGTTAGATTGGCGTCCATAGAACAAAACATCCTAATGCTTGGGCAACATTTATTTTAGATGAAAGTAAAGGTCTAACAATGCCTGGAGTTCAAAGACTTAATGAATCCATACGAACATACGTTTGGTGTCTATTAGGAGCCCAAGCACAGACCAAGTCTAGCATAGTAGATCAGTCTACAGGCTTTGATGCAAGAAAACAGTTTCTGGCCAATCTAGAAGATGCTGTTAACTCTGCTGTTGATTTGCCTTCAAGCATAGAACGGTACCAGAACGTTCTTGTACATGCCAGGTCTAAAGTTGACTTTGTCGTAGGCCATGGATTGTATATGCTGCCATCTGACCTTAGACTGCAGATTGGCATCATACAGAATTATAACAACGAGATTCTTATAGCCGGAGCTTATCAAAGCTTAGGACACAATCAAGACTTAAACACAAGGCCAGCACCATCCATTCTAAAAAAAAGCACCTAGCTCTGAAGAATCAGAAAGCGACCCAACACCGCCCATTATAGAAAGCGACCCAACACCCGTTAGTAGCACTCCACCTATTATAGAAAGCAGCCCATCAGAAAGTAGTGCACCAGCGCCATCAGAAAGCGACCCGCCTGTTAATGTACCTCACCCAGACAGACACACTAGTAAAAAAGACAGCCCTTGTGTTTTTAACTTTTACCGGACTGGCTTTACTTTACTTCACTAAAAATTAATCCAATAGCCAGCGCCCCCAAAGTCCACAGATGGTCGGCCATATAACCAGCCACTTTGCCTATAGTAGACAGAACCCAGCTAACAATACTGCCTATTATGCCAGGCAGAGCATCAGCTGCTTTAGCTGCTAACTTTTTTAATAAGTTTGCCAGATGATGCAACTGTTTTCTAATCCAACTTTTACCTGGCTGAGGTGTTGGAGGTGTTGACCCTGTTGGTGCACTGCCGGTTAATGCAATAAACCAACGTAGAGATAGCAAACCCAATAGCTGTTAGTATACTAACTATTGTAAATCCCTGCTCTCTGAACAGAGTCCTTATTCTTTCTGCCAGTGTAGTGTTTTCGTAAAGTATTCTGTTTATAGTCTCTCTGATTCTGCTTGTTTGCGATGATAGCTGTGCTCTGTTAGTAGACAGCGCTTCTAACCTGGCCGATCTTTCTATCATTAAATCTTGTATTTTCTGTTGGATTCTAGCCTTTCATCTGGCCCCAGATTGTTGTCATCCGCATCAGCCAGATTATTTTTTTCTTCTTCTATTGTCTATTCAGCTCACCAAGTTTTGCTAGATTGCTTGATAGCTCGCCCCTTATAGTCTGTAAAGCCTTATTAAGGCACAAGATCTCACGCATAGGCAACGGAGAATCACCGATTGTTTTTAATGCTGTCTCCTCGCTAAAAGTCGTTTCAATCTGTGTTGATACTTCATCTGCTCTTGGACCTAACTCATCAAAAGAGACCATCTCAATTTCAGATTGTGTTAGCAACTCTCTCCCCAAGTTTTGTAAAGCACTAACAGCATCGGTATTTAACTCACGTATAATGTTTAATTGGTTTTGGTCGATAGTGGGGAGTTTTCTCCTAACAATCGTGGCCTTGTTTATAAACTTGTTTGGGTTCTTTTTCCATGTGAGCTGCAAACGATCTCCTTCGCTGGTTGTAAAATACAACTGCTGATTTTTAATTCAAAATTTTCAACAGGAAGTGCATTAGGCCTCTCCACTCCTATACTATTATAAAATTCTTCAATTCTATCTAGTTTTTGTATTTCACTCAATCCACCGCCGGCCGCTCCCTCAAGTTCTTCACGCAATGAAGGACTCGGTTCTCTTTTTCTTCTTCAACAGGATCAATTGCATCAAAATCTTCATCCATATTTATATGTATATTGTTTTATTTATTTATAAAAAAATGAACTCCTACGGTTGCGATCTTGATCCATACAGAAAAGCCAAAGAACCCATGGGCATAAAGGGCATAAGACAAAACTGTGCTGTTTACAAATACTCCATCAACAGTTCAACCTGGTCAACTGTTAACAGTCAGGTTTCCTGATCTTGGTGCTAATGATGTTATAATGCCAGGCACAACTAAACTGTCATTCAAAATAGACATTAATTCAACATCCTAATGCTAGTGTTGTTGCTAACCTGGGCAGGGCCATCATTAAAGAAATAAAAATCAAACTGGAGGGCAGAAAAGTCTTTACGCTAAGCAACGCACACATTTTTACACTCTATTCAGACTTATGGCTACCCACAGAAGAAAGAAAAGACAAGGTTTATCAGGGTATCCAGGGCTCAAACGGACTTAAACACAGGTTTAAAAGCAGAGGATGCAAAATCTGACAATAAGGATGAAGCAGTAGCTCTAGCATTTGGCAACAGATTTTGCATCCCTCTAGATTTTGAACTGTTAAAGACGCATCAGCCATACTACCAGGGCGCACTCAGAGAGACAAACTTACTTATGAATTAATATTTAACACTAGCGATTCTGTCATTCTATCTGAAGACCCTGCAGCCAGATACACAGCCACTGACATTGCTCTTGAGTTTGACGTTGTTACTAACCCAGAACTAGCAAGAACAGTATTAACTCAATATAAAAATAAGACAAATGTTTACTTTGAACGAGTTGTGCACCACATTACAGAGATTAAAAACAAGAAAGACACTGTTTGGAACATAGCCCTCAGCTATTCTCTTAAGTCATTAAAAGGCATCTTTGTTGTTGTTTACAAAAGCCACAGAGCCTTTTCAAAGAAAGAGTGAAGCGCGTTTTATAATCCAAAAATTGAGCACCTGTCTTGTACTGTAGATGGCAAGCCCCCATTCAGTTTTTTCAGCCGGACTCTTGCCTCACCAACACTTTGATGAAGTAAGAAAGTTGTTTGCTGGAGGTAGACAAAAACACATCCTACAGCCGATCTTGTGTGTGTAAAAAACTTCACCTTCATGATGTAAGACTTGAAGATTATTTAACAAGAAAGTATGGGCTGTGGCTAGACTTTAGATCAACATATGACAATCGATTAGATGGAAGCGGAAGAAGGGTAGGGGCAGATGGCATAAACATACAGATGAGCAAAGAAGCAGAGGATAAATGGCAAGTTACAAACGCACGTTTTTGTGCTCTCTGACGCTCAGTTAAACACTGTAGTAAACAGACTAGAAAATATAATTCATTAATAAACAGATGGACAGGTTAAGATTTTTGCCCAAAGACCCACACTGTTCGCTTATTTGTGGGATTACTGGATGTGGAAAAAACAGTCTTTATACTTGATTTGTTACAAACAGTTTACAGGTTTCATTACGAGTACATTGTTATATTCTGTACAACCATTAAGCATAATAAGTCTTACAAAGAAAGAAAGTTTGTTTGGACAGACGAGAATGTATTCTTAGTTGACCCCAGTAATAACCTGAGCGACTGTTTAGAACATTACTATAAGCTATTTGAAGGAACTGAAACACTGTTTATTATTGATGACTGTTCGGCTGAACGGGACATTGTTAAAAAAAAAGAAAGACTCTGTCTAAGCTGGCTTTTAGCGGCCGCCACGCATTAGTTTCTGTTTGGCTTTTAACTCAAAAATACAATGCTGTCTTAACAGACTTTAGATCACAGTTAAAATCAGTTATCTTATTCTATACTAAGGACAAGGACAGCTTTGAAGACTGTCTGCGTGAAAACTATTTTGTTAGGGACAAGGATGAATTGAAGAAAATAAAAGACCAGCTAGAACAGTCTAAACACGCTAAACTATGCTTAAGGACTGACCCACCAGTTCAGTATGTATGTTTAGTATGAATAAATTCATAAATTGGTTATGAATAAATTCATAAATTGGTTATGAATAAATTCATGAATTGGTTATTTGTTATAATTTTTTTTACATTTAAAAATGTCTCGAGGACCTGAATCAAGGCTTGCTCCTAAGTGTATTGCAGTAGAGCTAAAGGATCTAGCAGACACAGTTGAGTTTGATTTAATAGGAGAGCCAGGAAATGTTTATGGATTTGAGTACACGGATGATGGTGTTTACAAACGAATAGAGATTGAAGATAAGAAACGGCCTCAACATCCTAGACTAGAACAGATAAGAAACCTAACGGCAGACGATTATGGCAATCATGAATACAGACTTAATAGAAAAGATAACAAATGGGCGTTGCTCCCAGAGATTGACTGGGACATAAATTTGACTTACGAAGCCCCACTGTATACTTTGACAAGAAAAGAAACTTTAGAAAAGCATTGAGTGTAGGACCTCTTCTTGTTAGCCTTGTCCCGGGTGGACAACAGAAAAAGCATATTGAAGTAAATAAATACGGCCGTGGATACATGCTGCAAAGAAAGAGGACCTTAGCTGAAGTGGGAGACGACACGGTTGGCTTAGAATTTTATCCAAAATTGCCATTGCCTGACAGTTTTACAATGCTTTTTGTTTTATTAATTACTCCAAATGAGTCTGTTTCTAGCTTGCCGGAACATGTATTAATCAGGGGTGTTTAATTAACATCTGAAAACTTGGACGCTCCTCTCAGGCTTGTAATTGCTATTACTAAAAACAATGATGAAGTAAACACTTTTGTTTCATCTGACAAAGTTACTGTCAGTGTTGACAAAGACAAACTAACAGTACTCGATTTTATGTTCATTAAGTATGTTGATTTTATTGGGTTTTACTCTGTTGCTAAAAGTGTTGTCAGAAGAGCTAATAAGATATTATTTACAAAATTAAAATTTGATTAAAATGGATGCTTTAAATAGTTTACAGAACGACCAGGCTCATAAGTTTAGACTAAAGCACCTGACTAAACTTGAAGAAGAAATAGAAAACGACTTAAATAAGTATCAGGTTACTAGAAGAAAGTATGCTAAAGCTTTGAATGCTCTCTCTTACATGATTACAAGTTCATCGGTTGTAGGAAGTGTGAGTGGCGGGTCTAGTGTTGCTTTTTGGCTTCTGGAGTAGGTGCGCCGGTGTCTATAGCTTTAGGAAGTGTCGGTTTAGGGTTAGGCGCTGTGTCTGTGATTGCTAGCGGAGTATTAAAGAAGATTACTCCTAATCTTCAGAAACATACGGCAATTGTTGCCTGGCAACAGCAAAACTTCATTCATTAAAGTTAATAATAAGCAATACACTATTGGATGGAAAGATTACCGACGAAGAATTTCAGCGTGCCATGGCTGACGGCGATGATTATAAACGACGAAAAATTGAACTTCAAAAGAAATGGAGAAAGACTTTTACTTCTGAAAAAGGTAGACACCGAGGCAATTAAACTAAACATTGAAAAACAAACAACCGATCACCTAAAATAGGAATTCGAATTACCTAGGTGTTCTGGGTTAAAAAATGAAGCCCAACCAGCCACTACATTATACATTGGATGAGATATTCTCAATGGATGATGATTATATTGATGTCTTAGAAAAACTACATTCATTAACAACAGACGAAACACCTCCATGAGCTGAAGGGACTTCGAGTGAAGGGACTTCTAAACAACAACCAGATCAGTAACAAAAAAAAATAGCCTATTTTTTTTTTTACTTAAACAGGTACTGTGTCTGGTGGGACAACTTGAAGCTCTTCGCGAACAAACGATCTTTTAGGAGCGGGCTTTTTGGAACCTTCAGTCTCTCTTAAATAATATACAGGAGGGTTTGTTTTCATTATTCTCTCAATTTCATACGCGTCTACACTCCAAACAGGGTCTGTAGCTCTAATTCTTACATCGCCTTCTGCCTCTCCAGGTGCATACAAGTATCTTACTTTCAGGCCAAACGGCAAGAGTTTTGTGTCCATTCTGTGTGTGTGTCTTTAGTAATGCTAATCTTTTTTAAATTTGATTGCCTCCACAGGCTTAAGACCTGTTGCTTTAAACTCTTCATTATTCATGGCACGCAAGACTGAAGGCAATCTAGTAACCCATTCTGTGTTGCGAACTCTGTCCATAAATCTCTCTGTAATACTGATAGGTAAACAGCCGTTCAGCTAAATTCTTATTAAAGTTTTCTACGAGGGCTTGAGAGCGATGGTTGCCTGGGATTCCTCTCTTAACAGTAACCCGATGTCTTTAAAAATAGTTGGTTTACAGCCCCCTAAACTCTTTTCCATCATCAACCTGAATCAGCCTAGGATACTTTAACGGGCCTCGCATGTATATTTGTTGTAAAGCCACAGCCACAGCAGTAGAGCTTTTGTCAGTTAAAGGCTCTGCATCTTTGTACCTTGAAGCCATGTCAACAACAGTCAGAGCATACTTAAACCTTTTTTTCTTCTGACTTTGTCAATAGGCAAATACAACAAGTCCATCTGATGGGTGTCATTCGGAACTGAGTTAACAATTTAGGTCTTATAATTCTTTTGGGTGCAGGTAAATATATTTGCCAAATTGCTTGTTTTGAAAGCCAGTCTTTTGCTTCTGATTCAGACACCCCAGCAACATTACTTAGTTTAGTAATTGCAATCTTCCCCTTCCAATAACCCTTAGGAGAATAATATATTTTGTTCATTTTAACCACTATTTTAATAAACTATATTTTTTTACACCAGAAAGTGTGCAACAAGATAGACTGATGTCATGCCAGCTATAATAAAAGCTATCTCTGCAGCCTTCTGATCGTCAGATGGTTCATAAAAGTCAGACAGGTCTGGGGGCGCTGACGTTAGAAACTTCTTTCCAGTTACCAAGTAATACTCATTCATTGCCTCATCAACGTCTGTGAATGTGTGAGCCGCATGACCTTGTTCTCTTAACTTTTTATTAATAAAGTCTAAGTGAGCAATCCTTCTTTTTCTCATAAGCGTCCCGCGCTTTGGCCAAATCTTCCATTGCCTTGTTATGTCGTTCTCTCTTCATCGGACCGTAGTTTACTAAACATATAATTGCTGCCGGAGAACGCCAATGCATTAACAATTGCTCCTCCTACCATCATAACCAACCCGGACATCCTTTTTATGTACTAATATTTTCTGGGATAATGCTTTGAGCAACTAGAAAGTCTTTCGATGCAATGCCAGCAGTTAATATAACTATAACCTTAACAATGTCTTCGATGTCTAACCTTCCTAGGTCAGCCGGTTTCATCCTAAACAGATTTTTTTCCTAACACACTATAGCCTATACTAAGGCCGCTAATTACAGCAGAGTGGTAAATAGTATTAATGATCTTTGCACTGCTCATCTTTTTTTTATTAACTAAAAAAATATTTAAAATAATCATAATAAGAAAGACTTTCTATATGCTTTTTAATCAGATAATCCTTCGTTGCTAAAGACAAAAATAAGATTGTGACCAGTTTTTGGTGAATCTTCTATCTTTCCCAGGTTAGGGGGTTTTATTCTCAGCAAACAGTTGCAAGGGCTGAATAAACTATAACCCCAACAACTGGCACTGCATAATTAACCAGAGTTAGACTCATTTTAATTACATTTTAATTATATCTTAACATCTGAAAAAAAAATGGAGTTCAATGAGTTATTAAAAGTTGAGGAGTCAGCAGATCCTTTATTAAATCCTTCAGCAGATATTCGTCATAAAGAGAGGTTATACTCTTTGGCTGTGTGTGGCAAACTAAACAGTATTTAGGCACTGAACTAAGTATTGAACAGATTCAACAACTGTCTGCTTCAGACGTTGAGAAGTATTATGATAGATACGAAGCTCAGTTAGGATCCAAAATGGTTAGATCAGTGGGGCAGACAATGATTAGTTTATATGCTAAGTTAGTAGGCAAGATGGCGCCTATTGATTCAGAAGAAGACTTAAAATATGACTTAACACAAGACCCGGTTTTAATTAAATCACTAGAGACTCTAGCGTGTGACATGTATTACAGATTCGGAACACTGTTATGTCCATTCATCATGGGATTAATTACTTTTAATCATATTAATTTTAATGCTATTAAAAATGAGCGATCAAGAGAACAAGATTGTGACGAGGACTCCACAAGAGCAGAGTCAACAGAATGTAAGTCAAGAAGAATGTAAGTCAACACAGAATGCGAGTGCCCCACAAGTAAGTAGTGTTACTAGTGTTACTAAAGCCAAACATCCTGGTCGTGTTGCTGCTGGTCAAAGGCTAGCTGAATGGAACCGATTGCAAAAAAACAACCAAGAAGCAAAACAAAAATTATTAGATAATAATACACCAGCACCACCATCACCACCACCAACACACCATCAAGAACAGACTATAAGCCGTATTATTTACTGGCGGCTGTTGCTGGTGGGGGATTCTTAGCATACAAATATTTGAAGCCATACTTAAACAACAGAGTCAACACCAAAAAACGCAAAAGCCCACAAAAATAATAAAAGAAGAAAAACCAGTCCCTGTAAAAAAAAGAACAACCTGCTGTAGATCCATTTTTAATGAATTATTTTTTTTAAAAGTACAATACAAAGTACAATACGAAGTACTGGTTAAGTACAATACAAAGTACAATACAAAGTACTGGTTAAGTACTGGTTAAGTACTAGTCAGGTTCTTGCTAAGTTAGTTATAAGTACTAGTCAGGTTCTTGCTAAGTTAGTTATAAGTACTAGTCAGGTTCTTGTCAAGTTAGTTATAAGTACTAGTCAGGTTCTTGCCAAGTTAGTTATAAGTACTAGTCAAGTTCTTGCCAAGTTAGTTATAAGTACTAGTCAGGTTCTTGCCAAGTTAGTTATAAGTACTAGTCAGGTTCTTGCTAAGTTAGTTATAAGTACTAGTCAAGTTCTTGCTAAGTTAGTTATAAGTACTAGTCAGGTTCTTGCTAAGTTAGTTATAAGTACTAGTCAGGTTCTTGCTAAGTTAGTTATAAGTACTAGTCAGGTTCTTGCTAAGTTAGTTTATAAGTACTAGTCAGGGTCTCTTGCTAAGTTAGTTATAAGTACTAGTCAGGTTCTTGCTAAGTTAGTTTTAAGTAGTTAAATACATAGTCAGATTAAGTCTGGTTAGGTTCTTAGTCAAGTTCTTGTTAAGTACTTAGTTAAGTTCTAGCCCATGTTAAGTTCTAACCATGTTAAGTTCTCCAATGACCTATGGAATATGAAAAACTGCGGAGTTACATTTACTCGTTTGTTATTGTTAGAGACTAATGACTTCTTGTTAACAGCTGTTGTATTTAGTTTGATGAAGAGTTGATCGCAGATTAACGTTTGTATGATAAAATACTTTGTCTTCAAATAGAGCTTCTTTGTAGTTGTCGTGAGTTATATTTTTTTTTTTGACAACTGGTTTACTTATGCCTTTAGCTTTCTTGATTACAGAGGTCTCTCTAGCAGCAGTAACGCTATACATCTTTGACCGCAGACCGACGTATTCTTGGATGACTGTCCCATTCAGCTCGTCCTTCATCTTTCCAATAACTTTCTTATTTACAGTTGAATATAAAGGACTGTCTTTAGGATAGTCACAAGTGTCGTACCATCCATCAGCTCCTTTAGCTACTTCTGCTTCTAAGTCCTTGTAAAAATCTTCCGTTGGGACGTCCAGAATAAATGGAGTCAGTGTCTGTGTATAAGGCTCTAGACTGGGGGTACTTCGGTTTAAAGTAGTCATACAGAAACTCCAGCATCAGCAGTCGGAAGTTCTAGGGTAGTTAGGGTTAGAGACTAACTTGATTGCCTGC